>SJYX01012960.1:15671-73764 GCA_006410675.1 Oreotragus oreotragus
ATGTCCTTTTCATTCTAGGGGACTGGAATGCTAAAGTAGGAAGTCAAGAAACACCAGGAGTAACAGGCAAATTTGGCCTTGGAATGCAGAATGAAGCAGGGCAAAGACTAATAGAGTTTTGCCAAGAAAATGCACTGGTCATAGCAAACACCCTCTTCCAGCAACACAAGAGAAGACTCTACACATGGACATCACCAGATGGTCAACACCGAAATCAGATTGATTATATTCTTTGCAGCCAAAGATGGAGAAGCTCTATACAGTCAACAAAAACAAGACCAGGAGCTGACTGTGGCTCAGATCATGAACTCCTTATTTCCAAATTCAGGCTTCAATTGAAGAAAGTAGGGAAAACCGCTAGACCATTCAGGTATGACCTAAATCAAATTCTCCCTGGCAACCAGATTCAAAATCTTAAAACTACATCCTTTCCTACCATCCATCTCCTATCACCAGTCACTCACCAATCCTATGAACTGTAGCTTCATAATATTTTCACATTTATCACATTCTTCCAGTTTGTCTCCTCCATGGTTTGGGATTTATTACATCTTACCTGAAGTACTATAATAATCTCTAACTTGTTCTGACTCCTCTTAAGTCTCTCCCTTCAGCTCCCCCACCTTCATTATTTTCAACTAATCAGTTGAAAAGGCCAACTTTATCAATGACAGATAAAGCCTCAGTTTAAGAAGTGTTTATGAATAAGAAAATTACAACAGAAAGAAAAGAAGAATTAGCATTTTGGTACTGCTGTTGGGTGCTATAATATACATGTTACTTATTTAATATTAAATAGCATCTTATTTAATATAACATTATGATATCTTATTTAATATTAAATGACACTATATTGTCTTATTTAATATTAAAGACAAATTGCGATGAACATACCTAGTTCCCATACAATATCCATTTCCCTTTCATTTTTCCAAATAGAACTCTAATTTTTTTTTTCAGATTTCTGTCTTCAGCTGTTCTAAAGGAAGATTCTAATTCCTCTATGCTCATTTTCTGACTCTTGTGATTGGTCTAAGGGTGGCTGTGTGTCCTAAAATGATCCAGAAGGGTAAAAGGAAGAACTTGTATTTCATGACTGACTAAGAATCTCTCTTTCTCATTTTAGGTAGGAAAAGGGAGCATCTTGCCCAAGTTGCCCCAGTCACCAACTTGGGGCCATGAGAGGAGCCAGACTGCGACCAAAATTGACAGGGAGAGAAAGGCTGAAGCCAAAGAGGTAAGGAAAATGTTAAGTGACACACTGCACCTCCATCCACGTGGACTGCAATCTCTCTTTCTCATTTTAGGTAGGAAAAGGGAGCATCTTGCCCAAGTTGCCCCAGCCACCAACTTGGGGCCATGAGAGGAGCCAGACTGCGACCAAAATTGACAGGGAGAGAAAGGCTGAAGCCAAAGAGGTAAGGAAAATGTTAAGTGACACACTGCACCTCCATCCACGTGGACTGCAAGTTATGCAAGGTAGTACTTTTTTCCTTATTTGTTAAGCCATTTCAAGTAGGACATTCTGTTACTTGCAGGCTGAGTCTGCCTGCTAAGCAATTCTTTGACCTGAAGGTGGGCTCAAAGAGGCCCAAGTTCACACAGCTGGTAGCACCAGAGCCAAGATTTGAAGTCACATTCACGTAACTAAAAACCTCTTGCCTTTTCCATTCACTCATATTAACTCTGGTACTCTTGCCTGGAAAATCCCATGGACGGAGGAGCCTTGTAGGCTGTAGCCCATGGGGTCGCTAAGTTGGACACAACTGAGCGACTTCACTTTCACTTTTCACTTTCTTGCATTGGAGAAGGAAATGGCAACCCACTCCAGTATTTTTGCCTGGAGAATCCCAGGGACAGGGGAGCCTGGTGGGCTGCTGGCTACGGGGTCACACAGAGTCGGACACGACTGAAGTGACTTAGCAGCAGCAGCATAATAACTGATTAGGACTCTCATCAGGTCAAAACCTATAAAAATATTTCAGACATTTATTGAGACATTACTTTGTATTGTTCAGGGTTATCAGTGCTTCACAGTTGCTAATTCATTAACACTTCGAAATAATCATATGAGACCCATACACTATCCTCATTTTACAAAGACTGAAGGAGGTTAAGTCATTTTCTGAGTTACATGGCAAGTAAATGATCAGAACATAGAATTGACCCAATGCATTGTGACTCTAGAACTGCAACTCTTGATTACTAGTCTTACACACTTCTTGATGTATACTTTGCATATGTACAATGCTTAAAAAACAGGTTATGTTGCTTTCGTGCACTATGTTTATGAGAAAATTGTAGGAGCCTACTGCAAGAGAAAGTTGGCTTACAATAACTGCATATATCAGACAGAGGCTGGAAGGAGGATGGATGGAGAGGCTATTTGAGTGGAACCAAAGGATCTGAAATGAAATAATCTTTTGGCTAAAGAGGAGACAGCCCCCTCTCCTCTCTCACATCTCTCACATCAGACATGAAGCTTGGTAATGGTGCTGGCAGTAGAAATTCTCACACACACACACACACACAAAAAAAACCTTCACATATGGCTTTAGTTTGAATCTGCAATGATATCCAGAGAGCCACGCCAACTACTATAAGGAGTTCCACGGTACTGGAATTAATTTCAAACTCCTTAGCCTAACATTCATATTGTACTCCAATCTATCTTTCTAGTACCCCTAACCATTACCCCATCCTTCTCTTTTTTATATGTCATTTCCTCTAATTGAATTTACATGATCAAAATCATTGTACCTTAGTTCTGATAATTCTTTCATAAGAAAATTTAACTTGTATAAGGACAATTTTAGAAATATAACTAGCATCTATTTACTGGAAACAGAAATAACCTCAGCAGTTGGATGTCTTTATAATAATGCAGTCGGACATATGGTGAGGGCAATGGTAGAATCCTAGAAAATGAGGTTAACTCAGTGGGAAACTCTGTTTTATATTCTCAAAAAAAAACTCTGTTCAGCTTCTACTTAACTAACAAATGAAATAAGATCCTGTTTGTGCTATATCCAAGAAATGGGCACTATCTGTCCTTGCTCTTAAAGAGAAGGCACAGGCACAAATTAAATAGGCTTGGAAGAGCTTCATGCATCTGTAAGTTAATAAAATAACTAGAGAATAACAGTTTCAGGGTTTATACCTAACTCTCAATTAAAAAATAATAATAATTTCTCCCCTGTGGATATAAAGTAACCGCTTCCTCCAAAGTTTCTGTTAAAATGATGTCTTGAGAATAAGAGAAATGTCATTTATTATCTTCATTCAATAATGATAGATTATTAAGGTTCTGTTTGTCTCTGGACCAGTAGGCCTCATCAAAAGGTAATATTCTACTTTTCTTTTAAGATTAGAAATGTTCTATCTGAACAAGATGAATCATGGGCATTTGTCTTTCTTCTTCAACTGTCACAGAGATATTGAATTGACCATAAGTAGTAAAAAGACACATTAATAATTTTGCACAGTTAGCAATATAAGAAGTGAGAGAAACTTCATTAAGTCATTGCTAATCTTTTTTTTTTTTCTTTCCCACAATATCCAGATGATTTAGAGTCCCTCTAAAGACCACAAGGCACACCAGAGAGAGAATTCAAGGAAAAAACAAAAACAAGATCTGGTATTCTCCAGAGGTTTTACATGTGACACTAAGTTCTCCTGGCTCCCCACAGAAAGGTAATTCACATTACATACAGCATTGCAGCAGGTTCAATTTTATTAGTGAAAGTATATTATCTATCCAGTTGGAGGAATGAAGAGGGAAAATAGGTCAAAGTTTTTCTCTTAACTATTAATTAATGTGCCTCAGGTTGTCTCCTTCCTATTAATTTTATTATAATAAAATAAATACTAAGAGCAACTGAACTTGTGAATGCAGAACTGCTTGCAAAATATTACAAGACAGAAACCTGAATGTGTCCCTCTAAATCAGTAGATAACACAACCACCATCAGAGCAGAAACTATTCAACACAGCCCATGCCAGTGCATATTCTATGGCTAATAGATTGGTGTTTATTTTAAGGTAACCAAATCAGTAAAATGCCTTATAACCCAGCTGTCGTCTTTGCTATAGTTGAAGCAACAAGAACAAAAACCGAAGTTTGCAAATAAACTTTGAATTATATTGATTTCATTTGATGTGGGAAAATATAAATATTATTGAATTTTTTAAACAAAGAACATTTATCAACTTGCTTTACTAACCAGATATCACATGTGGGAATCGGAACCACAAAAAATCTTTTAAAAAAATAAAAGGAAAATATATTGGGACTTTTTCATAGAAAGTTACAGGAACACATTCGAGCTAACTTTAAAAAAGAGAATTTATTGCTCAAGTAATTGGGAAGGCAAGTGCTGGACCCAGCTTGAGGGATGAATGGGAAATAAAGACCATCTTTCCCTCTTTTCTGTACTTTGTTTTCTCTTCTCTTTTGTGCTCCTTCTCTGTTTCTAGCTTTTCCTCTCTTTCTAGCTTGTCCTGTTTCATTCTCTTCTTTTCCCCCCAACTTTATTGAGGTGTAATTGACAAATATAAACATATATATTTAAAGTGTGCAATGAGATGATTTGAATTATATACATTGTGGAATGATTACCAAGATAAAGAAGATAATTAGCACATCTATCATCTTGCACAGTCAACTTCCCTTTCTTGGTGGTGAGAACACATAAGATCTACTCTTAGCAACTTTGACATAAACAATACCTTATTTTAAACTGAAGTCACCAAGCTGTATATTAGATCCTCAGAACTTGCATAACTGAATGTTTTACCCTTTGACCAGGGCTTCCCTGGTGATTCAGAGAGTAAGAATCTTCCTGCAAAGCAGGAAACCCAGATTCAACCCCTGGGACAGGAAGATTCCCTGGAGAAGGAAATGGCAGCCCACTCTGGTATTCTTGCCCAGAGAATCCCATGGACAGAGGAGCCTGGTGGGCTACAGTCCATGGGATTGCAAAGAATGGGACATGAATGAGTGACTAATACACACACACACCCTTTGACCAACATCTGCCTGTCCCACCCTGTCCCCAGCCCCTGACAGCCACCATTTTATTGTTTCTATGAAAGTAGTTTTCTATACAGATGTATCTCTCCATGTGTAATCATACAGGAATGAACACAGGCAGAAAAACAAGAATAGAATGGCTGGAGTAAGAGAGAAGCAATTTCCCGAAGGATGTTGGGGGCACTGAAAGGGATGCTGTAACAACAAAATAAAAAGTTGGATAGAAACTGAAAACAACAAAGGTCTTCTACATCAGTGTTTCCCAGTGTGGTCTTCAGATATCCAGAACAGCACCAGTACCACCTGGGAGGCTATTAGAAGATAGCATATTTTCCAGCCTTACCCCAGACCTACCGAATCAAAAACTCTGAGGGTAGGACCCAGTAATCTATTTCCACAGACTTTCTAAGTGACTCTTCTATATGTTAAGGTTTAGAGACACTGTCTTGCAGAAGAATTGCAGATTGTCATCATGAACATAGATCCTATATATATCCAACTATCTAACCTTAATGCATATAACTTAAATTTCAGCGATTTGACAGAGGTCACCATAAGTCACCAAAGCTCCTCCTCTTCTACTATTTCTAGTCTCAGTTCAGTTCAGTTCAGTCACTCAGTCGTGTTCGACTTTTTGTGACCCCATGAATCGCAGCACGCCAGGCCTCCCTGTCCATCACCAACTCCCGGAGTTCACTCAAACTCACGTCCATCGAGTCAGTGATGCCATCCAGCCATCTCATCCTCTGTCATCCCCTTCTCCTCCTGCCCTCAATCCCTCCCGGCATCAAAGTCTTTTTCAATGAGTCAACTCTTTGCATGAGGTAGCCAAAGTACTGGAGTTTCAGCTTTAGCATCAGTCCTTCCAAAGAGGACTTCCCTGGTGGCTCAGATGGTAAAGCGTCTGTCTACAATGCGGGAGACCCAGGTTCAAGCCCTGTGCTGGGAAGATCCCTTGGAGAAGGAAATGGCAATTCACTCCAGTACTATTGCCTGGAAAATCTCATGGACAGAGGAGCCTGGTAGGCTACAGTCTATGGGATCACAAAGAGTCGGACACAACTGAGCGACTTCACTTCACTTCACTTCCTTCCAAAGAGTACCCAGGACTGATCTCCTTTAGAATGGACTGGATGTATCTCCTTGCAGTCCAAGAGACTGTCAAGAGTCTTCTCCAACAACACCACAGTTCAAAAGCATCAATTCTTTGGCACTCAGCTTTCTTCACAGTCCAACTCTCACATCCATACATGACCACTGGAAAAACCAGACGGACCTTTGTTGGCAAGTAATGTCTCTGCTTTTGAATATGCTATCTAGGTTGGTCATAACTTTCCTTCCAAGGAGTGAGTGTCTTTTAATTTCATGGCTGCAGTCACCATCTGCAGGGATTTTGGTAGTCTCAGTTAATGTCACCATAATCCATTTGGAAGCTTGAGGTTCATCCTTGAATTCTCCTTCTCCCAACCCCTACTTACAATAAATTAGGAAGTCCTGCCTGATTGACCTCCTTTATATGTATACTAGTTTCTTTACTTATCTCTCTTGCACCTATCTTTCTGATAACCTTAAATTCATTTCTTATCTTTAGACAAAGCAATATAATTAAAGTATAAATCTGACAATGTTTTACCTCTAAACATTCTGAAGGCTTGAAAAAAAGCCTACAAAACATTGTGTACTCCTCATCAGGTTGGTCATAACTTTCCTTCCAAGGAGTGAGTGTCTTTTAATTTCATGGCTGCAGTCACCATCTGCAGGGATTTTGGTAGTCTCAGTTAATGTCACCATAATCCATTTGGAAGCTTGAGGTTCATCCTTGAATTCTCCTTCTCCCAACCCCTACTTACAATAAATTAGGAAGTCCTGCCTGATTGACCTCCTTTATATGTATACTAGTTTCTTTACTTATCTCTCTTGCACCTATCTTTCTGATAACCTTAAATTCATTTCTTATCTTTAGACAAAGCAATATAATTAAAGTATAAATCTGACAATGTTTTACCTCTAAACATTCTGAAGGCTTGAAAAAAAGCCTACAAAACATTGTGTACTCCTCATCCAAGGCACCAACTCTATGTGCTTGTCTACTTTGCTTTCCCCACATCAAAAGCTATTCTCTATCTTAGAGATATATGAACTCCATAAGAGTCTATAAAAAATTCATAGTATGTTTATATGTACATTTTTCTAGGGAGTGGGTCCTCAGCTTTCATCAGATTCTTACTGACCCCAAAAGTTTAAGAAATATTGATACAGCTGGCAGAGGAGAAAAGGAATTTGGATACATGTCAGATACACGTCAATGGGTTGTCAGGTACATCTTATGTCAGTCTGAAAAACAGTGGAGACCATTATAAAATACCATTCAATATGAAGCCATTCTTGTGCTTTTAAAAGTCCAACAATACGGATAAACTGCAATACAGATTCGCTGTGCTGAATTAACTATGGTGGGAAAGATTTTTCACAAGTGTGAAAATATCCTACTTATAATAATTAGACTCATGCTAGTGGAAACAGTGGATGACTTTATTTTGGGGGGCTACAAAATCACTGCAGATAGTGACTGCAGCCATGAAATTAAAAGACACTCCTTGGAAGGAAAGTTATGACCAACCTAGACAGCATATTAAAAAGCAGAGATATCACTTTGCCAACAAAGGTCTGTCTAGTCAGGGAAAGTGAAAGTGAAGTCACTCAGTTATGTCCGACTCTCTGCGACCCCGTGTACTGTAGCCCACCAGGCTCTTCCATCCATGGGATTCTCCAGGCAAGAATACTGGAGTGGGTTGCCATTTCCTTCTCCAGCGGATCTTCCCGACCCAGGGATTGAACCCAGGTCTCCTGCATTGCAGGCAGATGCTTTAACCTCTGAGCCAAAAGGGAATAGTCAGGTATGGATGTGAGAGTTGGACTGTGAAGAAAGTCCTGGGTGTTCCTTGGAAGGACTGATGTTGAAGCTGAAACTCCAATACTTTGGCCACCTGATGCAAAGAACTAACTCATTTGAAAAGATCCTGATGCTGGGAAAGATTGAGGGCAGGAGGAAAAGGGAAGGACAGAGGATGAAACCACTGGATGGCATCACTGACTCAATGGACGTGAGTTTGAGTGATCTCCGGGAGCTGGTGATGGACAGGGAGGCCTGGTATGCGGCAGTTCATGGGGTCGCAAAGAGTCAGACACGACTGAGTGACTGAACTGAACTGAATTATGTGCTGAAAAGCTTGATGATAGAACTGGCACACAAAGAAAAAGCAAAAACATGTTTTGAAAGAAGAATACACTTAATTTGAAAATAGATTTGGCAAAAAGATTGGGAAAAGATTGTGATAGTTATTTGGGTAAACTACCCAGCACATTTCCCATTAAATCACATTATTTTTCTAGCATCCTACAGTAAGTTCCTTTCTCATCCTTAGTGGTGGACTTATATCTCAAACATGATGACCAGTTAATGGGACGAGTTCCTCTATCACAGTAATTAACCCTGGGGTAAGCATTTAACAAATAAGCAAGACCAAACAAATGCCTTCCTAAATTAATAAATGGATGTTGGAAAGACATTCTCCTTCAGCTAGATGTGCTAAGGAGGGGCCATCTAAAGCAAAGGCTACCAGTGGCAGCAGAGAAAACTTGTCAGAAGAAAATTGAGCAATAGTCAGGAAAAAGATCAAAAAGTAAAACAGAGAGATCGGCAAGGAGAAAAAGCCCTGAAAACTTGTATGAACCCTTGAACCCTTAGATTTATTTATGTACATTTAAGTCAGGTTCACTTTGGCCTGGCTAGCTACATGGACGAATACATTTTCTTCTGTTGCTTAAACTACATTAAGGAAGGTTTTTATCATTTGCAACAGAAGTATACCTGCCTAATAAAGTAGAACTCTGACTCCATGCTCTGCTATCATTCCATTTGTCACTGGGACAGATACCAGATATGAACCCCTGTCCATGAGTCTCTTCCTACAGAAACTCAAACAATTACTAGTGATTAAAGGCACCGGGATGAGCAGCTTGACTGTTGACAATCTGTGATCATTTGCCACATGTATGATTTTCTTGCTTGAATTTCAAATAGAATGTGGTAAATGCTTTATCTGATCTACACACAAAGCATTATGGGAGCATGGAGTGATGGAGGTAGTATGAAGAAATTGCCAGTCACCAGCTCAGTACATTTGAACAAGTTATTTAACCTGCTAAGAAAGCTGAGCACCGAAGAATTGATGTTTTTGAACTGTGGTGTTGGAGAAGACTCTTGAAAGTCCCTTGGACTGCAAGGAGATCCAACCAGTCCATTCTGAAGGAGATTAGCCCTGGGTGTTCTTTGGAAGGAATGATGCTAAAAAGCTGAAATTCCAGTACTTTGGCCACCTCATGCGAAGAGTTGACTCATTGGAAAAGACCCTGATGCTGGGAGGGATTAGGGGCAGGAGGAGAAGGGGACGACAGAAGATGAGATGGCTGGATGGCATCACGGACTCGATGGACGTGAGTCTGAGGGAACTCCGGGAGATGGTGATGGAGAGAGAGGCCTGGCGTGCTGCGATTCATGGGGTTGCAAAGAATGGGATACGACTGAGTGACTGAACTGAACTGAACTGAAGCCTAGGTTTCCTTGGGGTTAAATGGCTATATCTACCTTAAAAGATGATTTGAGTAAATGAGATAAATAATACGGGTTAAGACTGTGTCTGTCATGTACTTGCATTAATAAATATTCTTTGCAACAGATACATAAATATAAATAGAAGAGAAATCACCTGTCCTTGCTTAAGAAGCACTGTGAGTCCATATAGAACATTTCTTATGGATTGAGCCTTAAAGAGAAAAGAGGATTTTGCCAGATAGAAAAGTAGGGAAGGGCATAACAGTTAGACTAGAACATATATGTGCTAACTTCATTGGTCTCTTCAGATCTCTTCCTGCCCATCTCTCTGTGACTTACAATAGTAATTCCTATGGACTATATGAACCAGGATTCCTTGCCCTCTGTTTTCTGTTAGGATCAGCCAATGGCAGGTGCCTGAAGATAACAGAGGATAGAAAGAAAGAGAATTCAATCTTGTTGGACTACATAATTCTAACGGTTACAACTTTAGATCTAGGGGTGGTAAAACATTCTAATACCACAAGTCCCTGTATATCTTTCAAGAGTCCAAACATTTAGCTCTCTCCAGCTAAATCCTTTAAGTGTGCAACTCTTTTCTGTTAATCGCCAGATATACACCAGGCTTCTCTGGTGGCTCAGCTGGTAAAGAATCTGCCTGCAATGTAGGAGACCTGGGCTCAATCCCTGGGTTGGAAAGATCCCCTGGAGAAGGGAACAGTTACCCACTCTAGTATTCTGGCTTGAAGAATTCCATAGACTGTATAATCCATGGGGTTGCAAAGAGTTGGACATGACTGAGTGAGTGACTTTGACTTTCACTTTCTGCTGCTGCTACTGCTGCTAAGTCACTTCAGTCATGTCCGACTCTGTGTGACCCCGTAGACAGCACCCCACCAGGCTCCCCCGTCCCTGGGATTCTCCAGGCAAGAACACAGGAGTGGGTTGCCATGTCCTTCTCCAGTGCATGAAAGTGAAAAGTGAAAGTGAAGTCGCTCAGTCGTGTCTGAACCTCAGAAACCCCATGGACTGCAGCCTACCAGGCGCCTCCATCCATGGGATTTTCCAGGCAAGAGTACTGGAGTGGGGTGCCATTGGCTTCTCCTTCACTTTCTAGATATATACAATATGCAAAACACAATGAGTAAAACTTCATGGGTCTATTTCAGTTCAGTCACTCATTTGTGTCTGACTCTTTGCACTGCAGCACACCAGGCCTCCCTGTCCATCACCAACTCCCGAGGTCCACCAAAACCTATGTCCATCGAGTCGGTGATGCCATCCAACCATCTCATCCTCTGTCATCCCCTTCTCCTGCCCTCAATTCCTCCCAGCATCTGGGTCCTTTCTAATGAGTCAGCTTTTCGCATCAGGTGGCCAGAGTATTGGAGTTTCAGCTTCAACATCAGTCCTTCCAATGAACACCCTAATGAGTCCTAATTAGTCAGCTTTTCGCATCAGGTGGCCAAAGTATTGGAGTTTCAGCTTCAACATCAGTCCTTCCAATGAACACCCAGGGCTGATTTCCTTTAGGATAGACTGGTTGGATGTCCCTGCAGTTCAAGGGACTCTCAAGAGTCTTCTCTAACACCACAGTTCAAAAGCATCAATTCTTCGGTGTTCAGCTTTCTTTACAGTCCAATTCTCACATCCATGCATGAACATTGGAAAAACCATAGCTTTGACTAGATGGACCTTTGTTAACAAAATAATGTCTATTTCCCATGAAGTGATGGGACTGGATGCCATGATCTTCGTTTTCTGAATGTTGAGATTTAAGCCAACTTTTTCACTCTTCTTTTTCACTTTCACCAAGAGGCTTTTTAGCTCCTCTTCACTTTCTGCCATAAGGGTGGTGTCATCTGCATATCTGAGGTTATTGATATTTCTCCCGGCAATCTGGATTACAGCTTCTGCCTCTTCCAGCCCAGCTTTTCTCATGATGTACTCTGCATAGAAGTTGAATAAGCAGGGTGACAATATTCAGCCTTGACGTACTCCTTTTCCTATTTGGAACCGGTCTGTTGTTCCATGTTCAGTTTTAACTGTTGTTTCCTGACCTTCATACAGGTTTCTCAAGAGGCAGGCCAGGTGGTCTGGCATTCCCATCTCTTTCAGAATTTTCCACAGTTTATTGTGATCCATACAGTCAAAGACCTGGCATAGTCAAGAAAGCAGAAATATATGTTTTCTAGAACTCTCTTGGTTTTTCAATGATCCAGCAGATGTTGGCAATTTGATCTCTGGTTCTTCTGTCTATTTAGGTAATGATAAATAGTTCATTTTCAAAATACCAAAAATAAATAAAATCCAAAAAACACCTTTGTAATATCTTCCTGGAACTATTACCCTTTTCCCCATTGTAGCCAAGCCTTGTAAATAACGTTTACATTGAATTCCCTTATTCTTCATTCCTTTTTAGACAGGCTTTACCCCTCCCCACCCCAAGTCATTCCATGAAAACACTTTTCAAATGGCTGTAGCAAGTTTCTGAACTGCAGATATTATTTGTTGGATTAAGAAAGTGGCCTTAAATTTCTGGTTTGCTGAGAGTTTTTATCATAAATGGGTGTTGAATTTTATCAAGTATTTCTTTGCATCTATTGAG
The DNA here is from genome assembly GCA_006410675.1 of Oreotragus oreotragus. NCBI lineage: Eukaryota > Metazoa > Chordata > Mammalia > Artiodactyla > Bovidae > Oreotragus > Oreotragus oreotragus. The sequence goes on from SJYX01012960.1 coordinate 27,927, forward strand.
ACCATAATATACTATTAATGTGATGAATTATACTGATCAATTTTCAAACTTTAAACCATCCTTTCATTCCTGGAATAAACTTTGCTTGGTCATTTTTCTTTCTATATATAACTGATTTCCAGTTATATATGACTCAACTCAGAATTTTTAGTCTGTGCTGATAAAGAACATTGATCAGCAATTTTATTTGTTATTGTCCTTTTCTAGCTTTCATGTCACGATTATTCTAAGCTGAAAAATATGTATTCTTACATCATTCTATCTTAGTTTATTTCCTCCATATTTTTTTTATACTGTTGTTTCTTCTCAGCCATTTTTTCCACTTATAATTCTGTGTCCATCCTTTATATTTTAGAGTTTCCTTAGGTTCTACTTTTAATCTTGGTGTATGGGTGGGGGGAATGGTAAATAGATTGAATCCAGATTATAAAGATATTTATATTAAGAGCTTGTTACATTTCACCAAATAAAGAAATACCCATGGAATTCTATGTAATCTGCTGAGGTATTTGTTTGAACTTCATCTTAAAAGTCACTGCCTAAAACACAACTCCAATCTCTGTCAAAATTCTTTATAATCCCCCTACTTGCTGCCACTGGAGAAGGGATGACAACCCACTCCAGTATTCTTGCCTGGAGAATCCCATGGACAGAGGAGAGATGGCTGGATGGCATCACGGACTCGATGGACGTGAGTCTGAGGGAACTCCGGGAGATGGTGATGGAGAGAGAGGCCTGGCGTGCTGCGATTCATGGGGTTGCAAAGAATGGGATACGACTGAGTGACTGAACTGAACTGAACTGAAGCCTAGGTTTCCTTGGGGTTAAATGGCTATATCTACCTTAAAAGATGATTTGAGTAAATGAGATAAATAATACGGGTTAAGACTGTGTCTGTCATGTACTTGCATTAATAAATATTCTTTGCAACAGATACATAAATATAAATAGAAGAGAAATCACCTGTCCTTGCTTAAGAAGCACTGTGAGTCCATATAGAACATTTCTTATGGATTGAGCCTTAAAGAGAAAAGAGGATTTTGCCAGATAGAAAAGTAGGGAAGGGCATAACAGTTAGACTAGAACATATATGTGCTAACTTCATTGGTCTCTTCAGATCTCTTCCTGCCCATCTCTCTGTGACTTACAATAGTAATTCCTATGGACTATATGAACCAGGATTCCTTGCCCTCTGTTTTCTGTTAGGATCAGCCAATGGCAGGTGCCTGAAGATAACAGAGGATAGAAAGAAAGAGAATTCAATCTTGTTGGACTACATAATTCTAACGGTTACAACTTTAGATCTAGGGGTGGTAAAACATTCTAATACCACAAGTCCCTGTATATCTTTCAAGAGTCCAAACATTTAGCTCTCTCCAGCTAAATCCTTTAAGTGTGCAACTCTTTTCTGTTAATCGCCAGATATACACCAGGCTTCTCTGGTGGCTCAGCTGGTAAAGAATCTGCCTGCAATGTAGGAGACCTGGGCTCAATCCCTGGGTTGGAAAGATCCCCTGGAGAAGGGAACAGTTACCCACTCTAGTATTCTGGCTTGAAGAATTCCATAGACTGTATAATCCATGGGGTTGCAAAGAGTTGGACATGACTGAGTGAGTGACTTTGACTTTCACTTTCTGCTGCTGCTACTGCTGCTAAGTCACTTCAGTCATGTCCGACTCTGTGTGACCCCGTAGACAGCACCCCACCAGGCTCCCCCGTCCCTGGGATTCTCCAGGCAAGAACACAGGAGTGGGTTGCCATGTCCTTCTCCAGTGCATGAAAGTGAAAAGTGAAAGTGAAGTCGCTCAGTCGTGTCTGAACCTCAGAAACCCCATGGACTGCAGCCTACCAGGCGCCTCCATCCATGGGATTTTCCAGGCAAGAGTACTGGAGTGGGGTGCCATTGGCTTCTCCTTCACTTTCTAGATATATACAATATGCAAAACACAATGAGTAAAACTTCATGGGTCTATTTCAGTTCAGTCACTCATTTGTGTCTGACTCTTTGCACTGCAGCACACCAGGCCTCCCTGTCCATCACCAACTCCCGAGGTCCACCAAAACCTATGTCCATCGAGTCGGTGATGCCATCCAACCATCTCATCCTCTGTCATCCCCTTCTCCTGCCCTCAATTCCTCCCAGCATCTGGGTCCTTTCTAATGAGTCAGCTTTTCGCATCAGGTGGCCAGAGTATTGGAGTTTCAGCTTCAACATCAGTCCTTCCAATGAACACCCTAATGAGTCCTAATTAGTCAGCTTTTCGCATCAGGTGGCCAAAGTATTGGAGTTTCAGCTTCAACATCAGTCCTTCCAATGAACACCCAGGGCTGATTTCCTTTAGGATAGACTGGTTGGATGTCCCTGCAGTTCAAGGGACTCTCAAGAGTCTTCTCTAACACCACAGTTCAAAAGCATCAATTCTTCGGTGTTCAGCTTTCTTTACAGTCCAATTCTCACATCCATGCATGAACATTGGAAAAACCATAGCTTTGACTAGATGGACCTTTGTTAACAAAATAATGTCTATTTCCCATGAAGTGATGGGACTGGATGCCATGATCTTCGTTTTCTGAATGTTGAGATTTAAGCCAACTTTTTCACTCTTCTTTTTCACTTTCACCAAGAGGCTTTTTAGCTCCTCTTCACTTTCTGCCATAAGGGTGGTGTCATCTGCATATCTGAGGTTATTGATATTTCTCCCGGCAATCTGGATTACAGCTTCTGCCTCTTCCAGCCCAGCTTTTCTCATGATGTACTCTGCATAGAAGTTGAATAAGCAGGGTGACAATATTCAGCCTTGACGTACTCCTTTTCCTATTTGGAACCGGTCTGTTGTTCCATGTTCAGTTTTAACTGTTGTTTCCTGACCTTCATACAGGTTTCTCAAGAGGCAGGCCAGGTGGTCTGGCATTCCCATCTCTTTCAGAATTTTCCACAGTTTATTGTGATCCATACAGTCAAAGACCTGGCATAGTCAAGAAAGCAGAAATATATGTTTTCTAGAACTCTCTTGGTTTTTCAATGATCCAGCAGATGTTGGCAATTTGATCTCTGGTTCTTCTGTCTATTTAGGTAATGATAAATAGTTCATTTTCAAAATACCAAAAATAAATAAAATCCAAAAAACACCTTTGTAATATCTTCCTGGAACTATTACCCTTTTCCCCATTGTAGCCAAGCCTTGTAAATAACGTTTACATTGAATTCCCTTATTCTTCATTCCTTTTTAGACAGGCTTTACCCCTCCCCACCCCAAGTCATTCCATGAAAACACTTTTCAAATGGCTGTAGCAAGTTTCTGAACTGCAGATATTATTTGTTGGATTAAGAAAGTGGCCTTAAATTTCTGGTTTGCTGAGAGTTTTTATCATAAATGGGTGTTGAATTTTATCAAGTATTTCTTTGCATCTATTGAGACCATAATATACTATTAATGTGATGAATTATACTGATCAATTTTCAAACTTTAAACCATCCTTTCATTCCTGGAATAAACTTTGCTTGGTCATTTTTCTTTCTATATATAACTGATTTCCAGTTATATATGACTCAACTCAGAATTTTTAGTCTGTGCTGATAAAGAACATTGATCAGCAATTTTATTTGTTATTGTCCTTTTCTAGCTTTCATGTCACGATTATTCTAAGCTGAAAAATATGTATTCTTACATCATTCTATCTTAGTTTATTTCCTCCATATTTTTTTTATACTGTTGTTTCTTCTCAGCCATTTTTTCCACTTATAATTCTGTGTCCATCCTTTATATTTTAGAGTTTCCTTAGGTTCTACTTTTAATCTTGGTGTATGGGTGGGGGGAATGGTAAATAGATTGAATCCAGATTATAAAGATATTTATATTAAGAGCTTGTTACATTTCACCAAATAAAGAAATACCCATGGAATTCTATGTAATCTGCTGAGGTATTTGTTTGAACTTCATCTTAAAAGTCACTGCCTAAAACACAACTCCAATCTCTGTCAAAATTCTTTATAATCCCCCTACTTGCTGCCACTGGAGAAGGGATGACAACCCACTCCAGTATTCTTGCCTGGAGAATCCCATGGACAGAGGAACCTGGTGGGCTATATAGCCCATGGGTCGCAAAGAGTCAGACATGACTGAGCAATTAACACTACTACTACTTGCTGGCAAATTAAAACTGCATTTGGTTCACACTTTTCCCTCCTTCTGATATGCATTTCTCTGCTTTTAAAAACTTTTTTCTTCCAATGTGTATTTCAAAAATAGCTCCCTCCTTAAAGTCATGTATGGATGTGAGAGTTGGACTGTGAAGAAAGCTGAGCACCAAAAAGTTGGAGAAGACGCTTGAGAATCCCTTGGACTGCAAGAAAGATCCAACCAGTCCATTCTGAAGAAGATCATCCCTGTGTGTTCTTTGGAAGGACTGACGCTAAAGCTGAAACTCCAGTACTTTGGCCACCTCATGCAAAGAGTTGACTCATTGGAAAAGACTGATGCTGGGAGGGATTGGGGGCAGGAGGAAGAGGGGACGGCAGAGGATGAGATGGCTGGATGGCATCACCAACTCGATGGACGTGAGTCTGAGTGAACTCCGGGAGTTGGTGATGGACAGGGAGGCCTGGCGTGCTGCAATTCATGGGGTTGCAAAGAGTCGGACACGACTGAGCAACTGAACTGAATTGAACTGAACTTAAAGGCTTAATAACCCTTCAGTCCTAAATGAATGACATTTATTTGGGTTTGTTACATTATAGCACCATACTGATAGCTCCTTAACAAAATCCACTTACTCCTGCTTCCTACAACAGCTACATATGTACAAGGTTTATTGCCTCCCCCAAACCCAACCTTCTTCCCCTTGGGGGAAGAAGGATATCCCATATGTTTATTTCCTGCCCAATCCAATCCAATGTATTATAATTTTTAGACCATTAGAAAACTATTTGTTAAAGTGAATTGAATTACAATTGGAAAAGACAATCTGGATGTCTGGCCATCTTAATCTATGCCTTGCTGAACAGTATGCCAATCAAAATCTCCTTTTAGGCAGAGCCTTTCTCAGTACTCACTTTCCTATCCTAAGGCATTTTAAGTCCTACTGTTAAAGTAGATGAGTTAGGAAAATGTGTTTTTCATGAATGAATGGAATATAGATAAAACTCATAAAAATAAAGCACTGGATCTGAACACCCAGTTAGTAATTTCTAATAAATCCATGAACTTAAACAAAAGTTACCATTAAGTTCCATGAAAAATCACAAAAGGGATTTTTTCAACCTTTTATAAATATTAAGGGGGAAAAAAGCTTCATAGTTATTTTCTTGCCCTAGTTATTTTCTTTTCAAATGTTTGTTATCTATGCTGGATCTTGATGGAAGGAAGAAAGAAGAAAAATAAACAAACTCTGTCTTACAAAACTATTTTCAGCCTGTGGTTGGTAACCTGCAACAAAATGCACATATCTATATTGACTTTCTAGTCAGGAAAAAATGATAAACAAACAAACAGCAATAACCTTCCATCCCCAAGAGTGTTATTAAGGCTTTGTGCTGAAATATAGCACCCAGCAACCAGGCCATCAAAGCATAGCATGTAAAGTCTGAGAAAGCATGATATTTCTAAATCAATAAAACATCAAATTGGTCCTATTTTTGCTGGTAAATTCTAGTGGATTAACTTAAAACAGAAATTTAAAAAAAAATCACATTTTTACTCAGTATTACTTGTATTTTTTTTAGTTTTTTTCCCCAAAATAAGACTTGTACACCTATGATAAAGTTACATATTGGAATGCATGTCAGAATTAGTAGTTGTGTTTTCTGAATGAAAGAGGTTCTCAGCTAAAGCTATTGTTGGCATCCTAGCCACAGTGGGAAGCTGTTGCTAGGATGACTTCACATCTCTACATGTTTGCTGATCTTTCTTCCACATAATGAAGTTATTCAGCCTTCTTCTAAATACATGTCTAGATCCTATCTCTAACTTCCCTTCTGGTCTATACTCTGTTTTCCTAGTTTTCTTCTCCCCCATGCTGCTTCTAGAAAACTGTAATGGAACAACATATCAGTTCAGCCATATACACACATATAAAAATAAAATAGCCTTTAAAATATAATTCAAATCACAACTATCTACATATTCAGAAATATTTAAGAAAAAAAATGAGCCCCTAGAGATCACATTCTTGTTTTTTGTTTCTGCTTATGTACTTCAGAGAAGAATTACTTTATATAAACAAATTAATTTATAAATTTACATTAAGGCTGGATAGGGTTCACTTTGATGACACTGGTCATGGAGAGAAGAGCATAAGAGCAGATGGCATTATTCTCATGAAGAAGAAGGCAGAGAGGGATAGAGAGCTATACAAGGAAAATAGCTACAAACAGGAAAGTGACAAGCAGGTCACTAGGACTGTAAAAATGAGAAATATCAAACAGAAAGGAATTTGAAAAGATTTAGAGGGTTATCCAGTATAAGTAATTGGGGATAGCAATAATTAATGAATATTGATGTCAAATATCAAGGAAAAGAAACAAGCTCAATAAAGTATGGATGTAATATTTTTTTTTCCAACATAGAATGTGATGATACTACCACTTGCATTGTGGAATACTTGAACAGTGTGCCTTGCACCATGAGTGTGACCATATATGAGGGTCCTGGCTATCAAGAAAATGCTTCGATTTAACAGAGTATCTATCATTGGAGAATCTTTCGGAAAGTATTTTGTTTTCTATATCCAGCAAAAAGCATGGCCAACTAGAAAGACCTGTCCCTCAATGTATGAAGACCAAGCATACTATTATTATTTTTAACTATGTGAAGTCACAGTTATTAATTTTTTAACCTAAAAAAATGTCAATTTCATAGAGTTTAAATTACTAGTTGCATAATCTTGGTAAAGAAAATTTACCTTTCTTTGTAAAAGTTTCCTTATCTGTAAAATTATAGCTTTAGACCAGATTAGTGGGTGCCAACCTATATTTTGGTGGCTCAGATGATAAAGACTCCATCTGCAATGCTAGGAGACCTGGTTTCCATCCTGGGGTCAGGAAGATCCCTTGGAAAAGGAAATGGGAACCCACTCCAGTATTCTTTCCTGGAGAATTCCATGAACAGAGGAGCCTGGTGGGTACAGATTTTTTTGGGTGATGTATGATGGTAAATCATTGTTATTTAATTTGAATTTCCCTAATAATTTGTCATGTCAGTACCTTCTCATATAGTTTTTCACCATCATGTATCTTCCTTTGTGAGATATCTATTTAATTCCTTTGCTCTTTTTTAAACGGTTATTTAGCTTCCAGGATATTCTTTAAATATCCTGGATGTAATTTCTTTGTTGGATTTATGTATTGCAAATATATTCTCTCAGTCCATAATTTGACTTTTCCCTCTTATTTGTATATTTTAATAAGCGAAATACATTCATTTGGATGAAGTATAATTTATGATTATTTTCTTTCATGTTTAGTGTATTTTTGTCATAAGAAATCCTTACCTATGCTCTCAGGTCACAAAAATATTCTTCTGTACTTTCTTCTAAAAGAGTTATGATTTTAGCATATGTGTATAAGGAGTTATTCAAGCTTTTTGGTCCTGTAAGTTTATCTTGTTGAACAAATTTGGGGAATTTTTGGCCAATACTAGAAAAAATAATTATCTGTCCCCTTCTTTTTTTATATATTTATCTATTTTGAAGTTTATTGACCCTTTTGTGTTAGTTTTCAATTGGTGCCATAACAAATTACCACAAATTTAGAGGCTTAGACTTACATACATATATTATCCTACAGGTCGATTCTGTATTTCTAATATCTGACATGGGTTTCACCAGGCTACAATCAACATGTCAGCAAAGCTGTCTCCTTTTATGGAAGGTCTAGGTAAATCCATGTAAGTTATGAACAGAGTCCAGGTCCTTATGTTTCTAAAACTGAGGTCCCTGTCTTTTTGCAAACTGTCAGCTAAGGGTCATTCCCAACTTTAGAGGTTCCCTAACTGCCTTAGCATGTGGTCTCCTTTCTCAAAATTTGGTCACGTGTCTCTCACATTTCAAGTCTTTCCTGTCTTTTTCCATTTTCTCAAGTCTATGACGTACTTCCACTTTTAAAGGCCCATAGGGTTACATGGGGACCATGTAGATAATTCAGGATATCTGTTTTGAAGTTTGTAGTTTTAATTCCACGTGCAAAAATCCTTTTGCCATGAAAAGTTACTATAAAGGAAAAACTCGCTTCCTCCTGTGCAACTTCTTTAATATTACTCACACTCGGTACTTCTGGTCACCAAATATGTTGGGACAGTGAGGGGTGCACCCCTTGGAGCTTCTACACACCAAGCAATTCTGTGACGTTAGCCAAGTGTCCTACAATTTAACTCAATTCTGACATTACCTGCCTGGAGATAGCGTCAGATTCCATAAGTTAAGGGCTCAGTCCTACAAGAATGCCCCCCACTATTTCAAATGTCAACTGCAAGTGCAGATTGGTTGTTACCTATGGTTCTGACCAGCTGACTACAGTCCAAATGTTCCCAGGACCTCAGGCTTGATTAGTTTGCTAGAGCAGCTCACAAAACTCAGGAATATATTTTATTTACTAGATTACAAAACTTTAAACACATATTATAAAAAATATAGCTCAGAAATGGCCAGGTGGAAGATATGCCTCAGGCAAGGTATGCGGGAAAGGGTCAAGGGGCTTCCACGTCTTCTCTGGGCATACCACTGTCCTAGCATGTTCACAAGTTTACTTACCTGAAGATTCTCTGACCTCATCCTTGTGGATTTTTCCAGAGCTTTCATGATGGATGCATAATGGGTTAAATCATTGACTGTGGGGAGATTAACTCAGTCTCTAGCTCTTATCCCCTCCCAAGAGGTCAGACCCTCAGTTCAGTTCAGTCATTCAGTTGTGTCCAACTTTTTGTGATCCCATGGACTGCAGCACACAAGCCCTCCCTGTCCATCACCAACTCCCAGAGTTTACTCAAATTCATCTCCATTGAGTTGGTGATGTCATCCAACCATCTCATCTTCTGTCATCTCCTTTTCCTCCCACCTTCAGTCTTTCCCAGAATCAGGGTCTTTTCAAATGAGTTAGTTCTTTGCATCAGATGGCCAAAGTATTGAAGTTTCAGCTTTAGTATCAGTCCTTCCAATGAATATTCAGGACTGATTTCCTTTAGGATGGACTGGTTGTATCTCCTTGCAGTCAAAGGGACTCTCAAGAGTTTTCTCCAATACCACAGTTCAAAAGTATCTATTCTTTGGTGCTCAGCCTTCTTTATAGTCCAACTCTCACATCTATACATGACTACTGGAAAAACCATAGTTTTGACTAGACAGACCTTTGTTAGCAAAGTAATATGTCTGCTTTTTCATATGCTGTCTAGGTTGGTCATAACTTTCCTTCCAAGGAGTAAGCGTCTTTTAATTTCATGGCTGCAATCACCATCTGCAGTGATTTTAGAGTCCAGAAAAATAAAGTCAGCCACTGTTCCCACTGTTTCCCCATCTATTTGCCATGACGTGATGGGACCAGATGCCATGATCTTAGTTTTCTGAATGTTGAGTTTTAAGGTCAGACCCTAGGACCAAAGGTTCCAACTCTGTTATCAAGGTTGGTTCCCCTGGTAACCAGCCCCCATTCTTAGGTTACCTAGGGACTTTTCTAAATTCATCTCAGTGATAAAAACTCAGGTTGTGGTAGAAAGGGGTTTGTTATGAATAATGAAATATATCCATTTCACCCTTATCACTCTTATCATTTAGGAAATTCCAAGACTCTTAGGAGCTCGGAGTCAGAAACTGGAACAAAGTCCAAATATATAAATATATATATATAATTTATAAATCATAATATTGCAGTAAGATATTTATAGGCTCCTAGGTTCCAGGGATTAGAATATGAACATCTCTCAGTTCAGTTCAGTTCAGTCGCTCAGTCGTGTCCAACTCTTTGCGACCCCATGAACGACAGCACGCCTCCCCGTTCATCACCAACTCCTGGAGTTCACTCAGACTCGCATCCATGAAGTCAGTGATGCCATCCAGCCATCTCATCCTCGGTCGTCCCCTTCTCCTCCTGCTCCCAACCTCTCCCAGCATCAGAGTCTTTTCCAATGAGTCAACTCTTCGCATGAAGTGGCCAAAGTAGTGGAGTTTCAGCTTCAGCATCATTCCCTCCAAAGAACACCCAGGGCTGATCTCCTTCAGAATGGACTGGTTGTATCTCCTTGCAGTCCAAGGGACTCTCAAGAGTCTTCTCCAACACCACAGTTCAAAAGCATCAGTTCTTCAGCGCTCAGCTTTCTTCACAGTCCAACTCTCACATCCATACATGACTACTGGAAAAACCATAGCCTTGACTAGACAGACCTTTGTTTGCAAAGTAATGTCTCTGCTTTATAATACGCTATCTAGGTTGGTCATAACTTTTCTTCCAAGGAGTATGCGTCTTTTAATTTCATGGGTGCAGTCACCATCTGCAGTGATTTTGGAGCCCAGAAAAATAAAGTCTGACACTGTTTCCACTCTTTTCCCATCTATTTGCCATGAAGCAATGGGACCGGATGCCATGATCTTCGTTTTCTGAATGTTGAGCTTTAAGCCAACTTTTTCACTCTCTTCTTTCACTTTCATCAAGAGGCTTTTTAGNCCCCCCACCTCCGCCTGGCTCTGGGGCCCCGCCTCCTGGAGGGCAACTTCTCCCCACCGAGTCCCGGGTCAACTGAGTACCAGGGAAGCGCTCCCGGGGTCCCCTCCGCGCCCACCCGCGCGGCGCCTCCCCTCCAAAACCCCGGGGTAAACAATGGCTTGCAAGAATGTGTGGCGAGGTCCCGAACCGAGGGACACTGCGCTAACCCAGTGCACAAAGGGGATTGCCTTTTTTTTTTTTTCCTACGATGCAAAACGCTGCTTCAGACACCTCTTTCATAATCCCCCCCTCCCGCCCCCAAGAAGCCAAGACCACCCCCCTTGCGCAGCCCAGCTTCCCGTCCTCAGCCCTCCACCCAGCCGGGAGGGGGAGCTGGAACGGTCCTCCCGGCTGGGCTGCAGCCACATTATCACTCTGATCTCCTCGGGTACTGTGGGGCTTTGGTGGGGAAGGAGGGAGGAGAGAGCTGGACCGGCCAGAAACGGGAGGACAGGGGAAAGGGTTGTGGAGGGAAACGAGATAGAGACAGCGGGGCCTGGGTAGTCACTGAGTGTAGGTGGAAAAGGTGGTGGCAGTCAAAGCAGTTGGGTGTGATGAGTACCGGATGGAGGCTCAGCGCACCGGATGGGAGGGCGAGAGGCAAAGGAGGAGGGAGGGGGAGAGACACCGTCTGAAGGAGAAAATTGATTTTTTGTTAAATTTCACTATCAAGATTCATGCTTGCCGAGCAACATAAATCCTCCCCTCAGCATAGTGAGGCAGAATAATATCATTTCATATTTCCTCCCATAGAACACCCGTGTGCCCAGCCTCAGCCAAAGACCCGTTACAAAGGTGTTCCCTCTGTGGCATTTTCTTGCTGATAAGTGAGGAAACCTTGCCCTGAAAAACAGTACAGCGTTTTTCCGTCTTGTCATTATTACATACATTTTGGTACCAGTAACAGATAAGAAGGTGGACAAAGAAAGTCAACCATAAGCTGAAGGTTCTTTGCCTCTTTTTAATAAAAATGTATTCACATCCTGCCAAAGGAGCTGCTATCCGGATCCTGGCATTTAAAGAGGGGCCAGCAAGCATCTTGATCCAGTTGAAATGTGTGTTAGACCACCCATCCAACACGGAGGCAGCCTCAGGAAGAGTCTGCTCCCCTGAGCCTCTTAGACTTTAATCTGCAACTGTCTTCCCTTTCAGACCCAGCGACTCTGTAACCTGAGTTTATGATACCTATAAGTCATGTCATTTAAAGGAAGCAGCCTGGCCATTTGGGCTGAGTGAGAATGTGAGAAGAAAGGAGGAAAGTATTTCCTCTCTAAGTAGTATTTAGAAAATGCTATTTGAGTAACCTACTCCTTTGTTTATCTTAAAGGGATTGCATTCTAAGTCTCAGAGACTTCACTGAGACCCGAGCTGTTCCAGGTGTCCAGGGGAGGTGGTAGAGCTTACTGATTAAGACTTCTGGGTCAGATAATCTGGGTGCAATGCCCAGCTGTGACCCTTAATTACGGTGTATCTTCAGAAGTTACTTACCTCTTCATGCCTTTGTTGATTCAGCTGTAAATGGAAATAATGATAGAAGGGACCTAACAAGGATTCAGTGATCTATCTTGGAAATTGTTTCCTGTACACTTGAAAAAATTGTTGTTTGGTGGGAATTCTCCATAAATGTCAATTAGTTTGATAGTGTTGTTTGAATCTTCTGTATTCTTACTGATTTCTGCCTTCCTAACAGAACAAGCGGAATCAAAATCTGACTTAATTGTGGATCTGTCAGTTTCTTCCGGTCCTTTTATGAGGTTTTGCTTCATGCATTTTGAAGCCTGTAATTACATGCATAAATACTTAGGATTATTATGTCAGCTTGATTAATTGATATGTTTATCATTGTGAAGTTGCATTCATTCTCCCTGGTAATATTATTTACTGTGGAATATGCTTTGTCTAATATTAATATAGCACTCTGGTTTTGATTAGTGTTTTAGCATGATATATAACTTCCCATCCTATCACTTTTAACTTATTTGTGTATATTAAAATGTGTTTCCTGTAGTCACCTTAACATTGGGTCTTGCTTTTTTTATGCAAACAATCTCAGCCTTTGATTGAGCTCTTTTCTTTAGAGCTCATACTGTTTGCATTCAGTATGGTTATGGATATGGTTGGGTTGAAATTTATCATCTTGCTAATTGTTTTTTTATATGTTCTTCTGTTCTTTGTTTCTTTTTTCCCGTTTTTCTGCCTTATTTTGGGTTGATCGAATGTTTTTTATGATTCCATTTTATCTCTATTGCTAGCTTATTAGCTATAACTATTTTATTTTCGTGGTTGCTATAGTGTTTATCCTGGAGGAGGATTTGGCCACTCCAGTATTCGTGCCTGGAGAACCCCATGGACAGAGGAGCCTGGAGGGCTACAGTCCATGGGGCGCAAAGAGTCAGACAGGACTGAGTGACTAAGCACATAGTGTTTATAACTGGGCTTCCCCGGTGACTCAGTAGTAAAGAATCTGCCTGCAAACAGGAGACATGGGTTCAATTCCTGGGTTGGAAAGATCCCTTGGAGAAAGACTTGGCACCCCACTCCAGTATTCTTGCCTGGAAATTCCCACGGACAAAGGAGCCTGGCGGTGGGAAATCCCATGGACAGAGGAGTGGAAGGGCTACAGTCCGTGGAATCGCAAAAGAGTCGGGCAGGACTGAGAAACTAAATAACAACAGTGTTTAACTATACATCACCATCTTCCTTCAAGTAATGCTATACCACGTCACATACAGTAAAGAAAGTGAAAGTGAAGTCGCTCAGTCGTGTCCGACTCTCTGCGACCCCATGGACTGTAGCCTATGAGACTCCTCCATCCATGGGATTTTCCAGGCAAAAGTACTAGAGTGGGTTGCCATTTCCTTCTGCAGGGGGTCTTCCTGACCCAGGGATCGAACCCGGGTCTCCCGCATTGTAGGCAGACGTTTTACCATCTGCGCCACCAGGGAAGTTTCATACAGTTACACACCACGTCACAGACAGTAAAAGAACCTCAGAATAATATACTCCCATTAATTTCCTCCCAATCTTTTTTGCTATTTTCATCCATTTTATTTTACAATATTTTAAACCCAACACTATATTAATGTAACTTTTAAAGCAGTCAATTATCTTTTTAAAATATTTAAATAATTTACAAATGAACATATTTACTCATGCAGTCGCCGTTTCTGGCTCTGTCCATCTTTGTGTAAATCCAGGTTTTCATCTGGTATCATTTTCCTTCTCCGTGAAGCGAGTGCTTTACTGGTTCCCGTAGTGCCGTTCTGCTGGTGATGAATTATTTCACTTTTGTGTGTTCAAAAAATTCTTCGTTTCACCTTTGTTTTTGACAGTTTGGGGGTTTTGTTTATGTCTGTGGGGTGTTTTTATTTATTAAGCTGGATAGAGGATTCTAGGTTGGCAGGTTTTCGTTTTCCTTTTGGTACCTTAAAGGTGTTACTCCCCTGCTGTCTTTCTTGCACTATTTCCAGTGAGAAATTTCTATCATATCTATTTTGTCCTTTTATATGAAACAATTAACATATATGAGGCCATGAAATTGTTATCTAGTTCACTGATGGTCTCTTCAGTTTTTTAAATTACTATTTTCTTTTCTTGTTATGTTTCCATTTTTGCTAGTTTTCAGGCTATTTCTTAAAGTTCATGAATTTATTTCTCTTTACTGTTTATTCTGCCAGTTGTCTCATCCAGTGTACCTCACATCTCCGACACTGCAGTTTTTATTTCTGGAAGTTCTCTTTGAATCCTATATATCAGTTCAGTTCAGTTGCTCAGTCGGAATCATATGTACATATGTATCTTCCATGTCTCATTTTAAGTGTGTGAATATTTGGAATACAGTTTTAATAACTTTTTATGTCCTTGACTGGTAATTCTAATATCTGTATCAGCTCTACATCAGTTTCAATTAATCAGTGTTTCTCCTTAGTATAGGTTGTATTTTCTTGCTTCCTTTCAGGTCTCACATTTTCTGATTGAATGTCAGACATAGGAATTTTACCTTTATACTATGAATTTATACTAGATATTTGTGTATTTTTATAAATATTCTTGAACTCTATTCTGGGACAGACTAAAGTTATTTGGAAAGAGTTTGATCCTCTTGCGACTCATTTTTAAAATTTGTCATGTCATATTTTAAAATTTGTCAAAGCGCTATTCAGTGGAGAATGAATTATTCCGCACTGCTGAGGAAAGACTCTCCTGAATGCTCCACCCAGTGCACTTTGCAGAATGAAGTTTTCTACTCTGGCAGGTAGGGACAGAGCTATCCGCATCCCTGTGTGAGCGTGGGCACTGTCAACTGTCCTCTTTCAAGTGGTTTTTTCCTCACGTGCACATTGCTGGTCAGCCCTCAGCTGAATATACAAGGA
Source organism: Oreotragus oreotragus (assembly GCA_006410675.1). Taxonomy (NCBI): domain Eukaryota; kingdom Metazoa; phylum Chordata; class Mammalia; order Artiodactyla; family Bovidae; genus Oreotragus; species Oreotragus oreotragus. Next base: position 42,987 of record SJYX01012960.1, read on the forward strand.
GGACTCTCCTCCCCATTCCATCTTGATTCCACCTCCGCACACCATGCCCTGGAAATTCTCTGAAGATGGTGAACTGGGACAGTTATAGGATTTGTTTCCCATCTCTCTGGGATCATTGTCCTTCTCTGCCTGAGAGGAAAATGAAAAGTATGCATATGATGCACTTAGCCCAATGCCTGGCAATGTAGCAAGTACTCAATAAAGTTTAGTAGTATTATTACCATTATATTTATTTGAAGTTACAGAATTGCAAGTTTGAAGCTATGTGTATATGCATTGGGGACACAATGCTTTGGAAGAATTGGATAACTAAGGAGGCATTTTTATTTGTTTGTAGACGATCTTTTGTAGCTTCACTAGCATCCTGAAATCGAAGTGGGTGGTAACACTTAAGAACACATTTAAGGTTTACCATGATGGGGAAAACAGGTGATAAAGAAAAGGGATATTTAGTGTAAATACACATTAACTTCCATAATCCCAGTGAGTGCATCTCTCCACTCCAGTCTCATATAACTGATGACTATGAATTACAACATGAGGGAGACATACATGGTTCTCCCACTGCTTTTCAATAAAATTTGAACTCTTTTTTCAAATGCAGATCTCTAGGGACCAAGTAGCCCTGTACAGAAATGTTATTTACACTTTAAAATAAATGACTCCCTGAAAGTAGATGTTGGCAGTCAGTCAGCTAAGAACACCAAGAATATATAATGGGAGAAAGTGATTGGGTTAGGAAGAGGACGTGGCCCAGGATAGAAGAAGGAAGGGTGGGGCAAAAAAGACGGTGATGCTTAAGTCATAGTATCGCCCAGAAATAACAATATTCATTTCTGGGAAATAACAGAGTATTTCTCAGAAATAACGATAATAATAAATGGTAAGATAGAGCCTTTTTTCACACTTGTGTTATTAAAAACACTCTGTGAGGCTGAAGGAACACTAGTCTATGAATTGAGTGACTTCAACCACTAATTGTTTTCAGTTCTGTCACTCACAAGCAGGTCATACTAAACAATTTCTAAACTTTGTTCAAGCTGTAACATTCTCTGTTGGTCTTAGCTGAAGTTCCCGGAAAGCAGAGCCTGAAGTGAAGGTCTGGGGTGTGATGCCAGGGTGCAGGCGTGAGGGGTAGAGGGAATGATGCAGAAGAGAAGGAGAGCTGGTGTAAAGGTACACCCTCAAGTTGCCCTCTGCTTTCAGCTACTGGCTACTGGGTCCTATAAGACAGACTGAAAACCCTCATGGTAGACCCTCAATGTTGTCAAAGACCAAGGGAAGTGAAAGAAGTCACAGAGGACATTAGCTAACCATTAGCAACCATCCTCACTGGTCAAAGACTGATCCCAGCAAGCCAAAAACCCCACAATCTGGGGTCCTACAAATATGTGTGCTGATCTGATTTCCTTGGCATCCTGCTCGAAGGCATCATTAGGAAAGCTCAGGACAGAGGAGAGGCACAGGAGACGCCAGAGGCAAGACGCTGTCGGGTCACACCTGCATGAAGTTGGCTGGAGCTTGTGTTATATCCTGAAGCCATGAAAAGACACTGAAGGAATTCAAACTAAAGAACAAAAAAGCAAAATATTAGTTATACTTCAGCAAAATCGGACAATGAGTGAGAAATGGAATAAGGGAAGGAAACTTAGGCTGTAGTAATAATATTAACAACATCCTTCATCCAACAAAACTGAGACTTGGCCAGTTTCTGCAATTTGCCTTAAGGTCATGGTTGGTGAGGAGTGGAACCAGGATTTGGATGCAGGCAAGCTGATTCCCAAGCTCCTGCCCTTCACTGCTTTCCACTGCTGCCCTCAGGCTCCAAATTATGAAACGGTATAACAGCAATGGATAAGACAAAGGGAAACTGTTAATGCATTAGGAATCTGAGATTAACATACACACACTGCTATGTATAAAATATATCTACTATTGTGGGAAAGATTCCCTTAGAAGAAACAGAGTAGCCCTCATAGTCGACTAAAGAGTCTGAAATGCAGTATTTAGGTGCAGCCTCAAAAATGACAGAATGGTCTCAGTTCATTTCCAAGGCAAGCCATTCAACATCACAGTAATCCAAATCTATGCCCCAATCACGGATGCCATAAAAGATGAAGTTGACTGGTTCTATGAAGACCTACAATACCTTCTAGAACTGACATCAAAAAAGGAAGAAAAAAAAAAAGATATCCTTTTCTTCATAGGGGATTGAAATGCAAAACTAAGAAGTCAAGAGATACCTGGAGTAACAGATAAGTTTGGCCTTGGAGTACAAAATGAAGCAGGGCAAAAGCTATAGGGGTTTTGTTAAGAGAACATGCTGGTCGTAGCAAACCCCTTCTTCCAACAGCTCAAAGGACAGCTCTACACATAGACATCACCGAATGGTCAGTACTGAAATCAGATTGAATATTTTCTTTAGACAAAGAGGGAGAAGCTCTATACAGTCGGCAAAAACAAACTGAGAGCTGACTGTGGCTCAGTTCATGAACTCCCTATTGCCAAATTCAGGCTTAAACTGAATAAAGTAGGAAAAACCGCTAGACCATTAAGGTATGGCCTAAATCAAATCCCTTATTATTACACAGTGGAGATGATGAATAAACTCGAGGGATTAGATCTGGTAGACACAGGGCCTGAAAAACTATGGACAGAGGCTCATAACATTGTACAGGAGACAGCAACCCAAATCACCCTAAAGAAGAAGAAATCCAAGAAGGCAAAGTGGTTGTCTGAGGAGGCTTTACAAATAGCAGAAGAAAGAAGAGAAGCAAAAGGCAAAGGACAAAGGACAAAAGGAAAGATATACCCAACTGAATAGAGTTCCAGAGAACAGCAAGGCGAGTTAAGAAGGCCTTCTTAAATGAACAATGCAAAGAAATAGAGGAAAGCAACAGAATGGGAGATACTAGAGATTTCTTCAAGAAAACTGGAGATATGAAGGAAGCATTTCATGTAAGGATGGACACAATAAAGGACAGAAATGGTAAGGACCTAATTGAAACAGAAGAGATTAAGAAGAGGTGGCAAGAATACACAGAAGACTTATACAAGAAAGTCTAAATGACCCAGATAACCACAACGGTGTGGTCACTCACCTAGAGCTGGATATCCCAGAATGTGAAGCCAAGTGGATTTCAGGAAAAATTTATACAAAAATAGCTAGTGGAAGTAATGGAATTCCAGCTGAGCTATTTCAAATTCTTAAAAATGATGCTGTTAAAGTGCCTCACTCAATATGTCAGCAAATTTGGGAAGCCCAGCAGTGGCCACAGGACTGGAAAAGGTCAGTTTTCATCCAAATCCCAAAGATAGATAATGCCAAAGAATCTTCAAACTACCAAATAATTGCACTCATTTCACATGCTTGCAAGATTATGCTCAAAATCCTTCAAGCTAAGATTCAGCTGTACATGAACCTAGAAATTCCCAGATGTACAAGCTGGGTTTCAAACAGGTAGAGGAACCAGATGTCAAATTGACAACATTCATTGGATCATGGAGAAAGCAAGGGAATTCCAAAAAAATCTGCTTAGTTGATTACACTAAAGATTTTGACTGTATAGATCATAACAAACTATGGAAAATTCTTAAAGAGTACAAGACCACCTTACCCATCTCCTGAGAAACCTGTATGCGGGTCAAGAAGCAATAGAACCAGGACAACAAACTGGTTCCAAATTGGGAACTACAAGACTACATATTGTCACCCTGCTTATTTAAATTCCATGCAGAGTGCACCATGTAAATGCCAGGCTGGATGAATCACAAGCTGGAATCAAGATTGCTGGAAGAAATATCTGCAACCTCAGATATGCAGGTGATACCACTCTAATGGCAGAAAGTGAAGAGCAGCTAAAGAGCTTCTTGATGAGGATGAAAGAGAGAGAAAAAGCTGGCTTGAAACTCAATATTCAAAAAACGAAGATCATGGCACCCAGTCCCACCACTTCCTGGAAAAAGGAAAGGGAAAAAGTGGAAGAAGTGACAGATTTCATATTCTTGAGCTCCAAAATCACTACGGACAATGATTGCAGCCATGAAATTAAAAGACGTTTGCTCCTTGGGAGGAAAGCTATGACAAAACTGGACAGCATATTAAAAAGCAGAAACATCACTTTGCTGACAAAAGTCAGTATTGTCAAAACTATGGTTTTTCCAGAAGTCATGTACAGATGTGAGAGCTGGATCATAAAGAAGGCTGAGTGTCAATGGAGAAGACTCTTGAGAGTCTCTTGGACTGCAAGAACTTCAAACCAGTCAATCCTAAAGGAAATCAACCCTGTTTATTCATTGGAAGGACTGATATGAAGTTCTAATACTTTGGCCACCTGGTGCAAAGAGCTAACTCACTGGAAAAGACTATGATGCTGGGAAAGATTGAAAGCAAAAGGAGAAGGGGGTGGCAGATGATGAGATGGTTAGACAGCGTCACCTACTCAATGAACATGAATCTGAGCAAACTCTGGGAATTAGTCGAAGAAAGGAGCATGGTGTGCTACAGTCCACGGGTCACAAAGAGTCAGACACGACTTAGTGACTGAACAACGATAACAATATATAAAATAGATAATCAACAAGGACCTACTGCATAGCACAGAGAACTCTACTCAATATTCTATAATGACCACAATGGGGAAAAAATTATGCAAAAAGTCCCCAAGAATATATATATATATATACACACACACACACACACACACATATATGTATAACTGAATCACTTTGCTGTATACTTAAAACTAACAGAACACTGTAAATCAACTAGACTCTAATATAAAATAAAAGTTTTTAAGATGCCACTGCTTTTTAATATATTGACTTTGTATACCACAACCTTGCTGAATTTAATTTGTTATCTGTTTAATATGATGTGGTTTTTCATACAGATTCTTAGGACTTTCTACACATGTGATTACATTATTTGCAAATAAAGACAGTTTTACTTATTTTAAAAGTAACAAAAATATTTGGCAATTCCCCATTGCCTTTTATGAAAGATCTGCATAGGTAATTCCAAACAAGCGCAAGCCAAAAACATTCTTTAAAGTTTCCACGCACAGAGACCAGGATGAGAGGAAAAAAGCAAGTTCCGTGGTAGCTGATACCTATCCTTTCTTGGTCAACCCTAAATACTATCCTAGATTACCTCCAAGATGTCCTAGAAGATCCTTGGAGGTAAAGGATGGGAGTTCATAAGGGAGTAGCTCCTCCTGAAAACGAAGACACAATGCAGATTTTGCAGTGAGGTGTAGATTGCAGAACATCTCCTGTTTTATGCTGCTGCTGCTGCTAAGTTGCTTCAGTCGTGTCCAACTCTGTGCAGCCCACCAGGCTCCCCGTCCCTGGGATTCTCCAGGAAAGAACACTGGAGTGGGTTGCCATTTCCTTCTCCAATGCATGAAAGTGAAGTCACTCAATCATGTCAGACTCTTTGCATCCCCATGGATTGCAGCCCACCAGGCTCCTCTGCCCATGGGATTTTCCAGGCAAGAGTACTGGAGTGGGTTGCCATTGCCTTCTCCTGTTTCATGCTAACAATCACCAAATTCGCTCTCAGAAGTCCTCTTTATGAAGATTCTTATCTTTGCTATATTTTAGGATGGAAATATGAACAGGTAATGTGTTTTAAAAAGTGGTCTAGCATATTTATAGCAAAGTCAACACTAAAATCTTCTCTCCAATTCAGTTTTTGCCCTTGGAATTCTTTTACCTATTCTGGAGAAGATCAGACTCTGCTCACTGGCTAAGAATTTTAAGAGATCACCTAATTGGAAGCATTTATCACACTAGGCCTAATAAAGCCTAGCTCAGGAAAACATTGCCTTAAATGACTGAGTTCTCAAGACAACTGCTATAAAGTAATGTGTCTATACACCGCTTATTATAAACTGCCTCCTGCAACTCACTAGATGGTTTGACATTATCCTCAATGATCTTCCCCCAAATGTCTAGTTCTCCATGTAACGAGCCCCAGGATTATTTGATGTTTACTTTAGCACATTTCTACAGGGTAAGTAATGGGCTATTCTTTGCAATACAATGAATTAAAAGTAGAGTACTTTTGCACCGTAAGTACATTTGTACTTTGACCATAGTGGCTGTACTTGGCACCGCTATGAAACTTAAAAAAAAATAATAAAGTTAGATTATTTTTTTCTCATCTCCCTTAAGAAGGCAATAAAAGGATGGAAAGCCATTGTGTTGTAACTGGAAAATTAATCACATCAAATATTCTCATACTAATCAAGTTATAAGCCTGGAATTGGCTTATATAAAACAGATGTTTACACTCTTATTCTCCTTTGGTACAAATGTCAGGAGAAGAAAGAACGGCATAACTCTTTCATGGCGTGCTTCGCGGAATAGAACATTCTACTTTTACATTTTTAATGAAGCCACAAACCTTGTGGCCAGCCAGGGGGACAGCCAGAAAGAAGAGGGAAAAGCGCTGGGACTGAATCTTCTGCCCTTTGTAAGCCAAAACCCCTGTTGTCTGTTACGGAATGGGAAGTACGCTGCCTAAGGAAGAGGGAACATGTGTCTGGTGATTTGTCCAAAGGGAGCCTCCCTTTTGGCCCAGCCTCTGTCCTAGTTCTCTAGGACTCAGGATTCTGGTTTGCATTTCAATGGTGAGCTCTTCATAAGGACCTCAGCTATCCACCCACCGCCTCCGCCCCTAAAATACACCAAGAGACCTACAAGGTGTCATCAGAACTTTTGAAAGCTTAACTGAACACTTAATGGAGGAGAGAGGCTTGAACCAAGAATGTCTCAGCTTCCCTTTCGGGGGAAAAAAAAAAAATGGAAGAAATTAAAATTTATTCTCAGTGACCTCTCTCCAGATGTCCTTTCAAACCTCCATCCCCTCTCACAGAAAGCTGCTGTCCCCATCAAGCCAGGGCTATACTCACACACTCAGTCTTTCCTGCTCCTTTATCTCAATTCAAACGTCAGAAAAGATTTTAGAGAGTATCTTTCTACTCCAGGGTCTTCATTTTACAGAGAGAAAACTGAGTCCCAGAGAGTGACTTGTCCAAGGTCTCATAAAATTTTGAAGTAGGGCTTGGAAGTATATTTTGGACCCATAATTATCACTTTTCTACCTCACTAGCTGTATTAGCTAATATTTATTGAGTATTTAAGTACTTTTTATGTATGAATACAGTTAACCGCCTTCAGTTCTCATCCCAAAACTATGAGATGTTTAACACAATGACCCCCATTTCACAGAAGAGGAAATTAAAGATGAAATTCACACAAAGCGGTTAGATCATCTGGCCTGGCTCTCTGGTTCTCATCCTTCTCCTCACTTTTACTCTCCTCCTTTTGCCTTCAGTCCACATTTTTCCTAATATTTTACAGTAAAATTGAAAATTTTAATAATCACACTTTGAAGTAACTACCTTATAGTATAAGTTTTCTAAAGTTTTATTAGTAATAAAAAATTTTATTTGCCTTTTCAGAGAAAAAAAAGATACTACAATCTTAATTTCTTTTGCTTTGTCCATTATCCATGAAGCAGTCTTTGGATGCTTATTATTATATGTATATAATGAGCTTTTCCTGCCCCTAAGCCTAGTTCTGAGCTTTCTCCCTCATTATGTATCGATTCAAACTAATTTTATATTTTTCCCATGATTCCATGAATTCCTTGAGAATAAGGGCTTGAAGGCGGGAGGAGAAGGGGACAACAGAGGATGAGATGGTTGGATGGCATCACCGACTCAATGGACATGAGTTGGAGTAAAGTCGGAGTTGGTGATAGACAGGGAGGCCTGGCGTGCTGCAGTCCATGGGGTCGCAAAGAGTCAGACATGACTGAGCGACTGAACTGAACTGAAGGGCTATATTGGGGTCATCTTCATAAACACATTGTGCTCGACATGCAGTAGGAATTCAATAATGTTTCTTTAATGAACTGCTGAGTTCATAATGGTTAATAATAATGACAACAGTAATAACAATTGCCATCTAAGGGATATTTTAACCATGTTCTTGTCACATAAGTGAAATAAAAACATTCAATATTCACAATGATCTTATAAGATAAATATTTCTATAATCATTTCAAAGATGAACAAACTAAGAATGGAAAGCAATTTGCCCAAGATCACATTGGTAGAACATGGTCCATCTAGGGTTAAACCCAAGCCTTTTAGGGCTCTTTCCAATATATTTCATCACCATCATGCAAAATAATAGCCTGAACCTGACATTTCTAGGAAAAATAAATGTTCTGCAAAAAATTATGTATCTAAGGCCAAATTATGTATTTAAATCATCTTGCTTACATGAAGCTATCTTTATTCAACTCCAGATAGATAGTCAAAGAGTTGTAAAAGTGAGGACAATTTAGCAGGATGTAGTTTTTTGGGGAATAAAAAGCAGCTCTAAGAAAAGGGAAGCGTGTGAAGCTGTGAATATTTTATTAAGCTACTCATCTGTTTATTAGAAACATCTATCAATGCCTGTGACCAGTTTCTACAAACAACAAGAGAAAGACCAAGATTCTAACATCAATTTATTTGATTCTGAAGAATAAGAAAAGCTATTAGAGTATAGCTCAGATGGTAGACATAACCCATTTTCTGTTTTCACTTCTAGTCTAACTACAATTTATTTCTAGGGATGAAACTTTTTTCTCTCTTTGCAGACCTCCCTTCCATGTTTTCAAATAAGGATTTCCCCTAGGCTAAGGTTTTGATTATATATATAAGGAGTCCCAGAATTCAGGGAGGGAAGAGAGCTTTGAAAATCAGAAACACCTACTATTTTAGACAGCTGGGACTCTGTCCTAACTTCAGAGGAAGACATTCTAACTTCCTATCTTACATTCCAACATTCAGTAACTCTCTTGATCAGAATGTTTTCCTTACATTTCTTCTAACATAAGTTAAGCCTTTTTCTTCCTGTTCTGTTTTCAGAACTACAGCTGGTCACATCCCTCCAAATATTCTTTTTCTCTATCAATTCATGAAAAGGGAAAGGTATTGGCTTCAATAATAAGCACTTGGATCTAGGCTTTCTATCTTTATTTAAAAAAAAAAAAAACTTTCAGTTCAGTTCAGTCGCTCAGTCGTGTCTGACTCTTTGCGACCCCATGAATCACAGCACACCAGGCCTCCCTGTCTATCACCAACTCCCGGAGTTCACTCAGACTCATGTCCACCGAGTCCGTGATGCCATCCAGCCATCTCATCCTCGGTTGTCCCCTTCTCCTCCTGCCCCCAGTCCCTTCCAGCATCAGAGTCTTTTCCAATGAGTCAACTCTTCGCATGAGGTGGCCAAAGTAACTAGAGTTTCAGCTTTAGCATCATTCCTTCCAAAGAAATCCCAAGGCTGATCTCCTTCAGAATGGACTGGTTGGATCTCCTTGTAGTCCAAAGGACTCTCAAGAGTCTTCTCCAACACCACAGTTCAAAAGCATCAATTACACTTTAGCACTATTCAAATCACGTTAATCAAAATATGATAAATAATTCCAGGTTCCTTTGAAGAAATAAGAGAATATATAATAAAATCAATCTTCTTTCTTTCCTTTTAATTTTCACCCTACAATCAGTTTAAAATTAAATGTTTTTCTTTTTAATTAAAAAGAAGGTTATGGGGATACTGTGGTGAGAGGCTAGAAAATGAATCAGTTTAACTTGATACAGATACAAATAAATACATACGAAAATATTTATAGAGATGTGTATATATGCAGGCAGGCTTTCCAGATAGCACTAGTGATAAAGGACCCACCTATCAATGCAGGAGACATAAGGGATGTGGATTTGATCCCTGGGTTGGAAAGATCCCCTGGAGGAGGGTATGGCAACCCACTCCAGTATTCTTGCCTGGAGAATCCCATGGACAGAGGAACCTGGAAGGTCCATGGGGTTGCAAAGAGTCAGATACTACTGAAGCAATTCTGCACACATTTTTATAGGCAGGCTAATATACACATATGTATTTCCTTGTGCAGTCAGCTGAGAGGGCCTACAGGCAATGATACTCCAATAGCAATGCGCAAACTTAGTGCCCAAATCTTGGTTCCTTTCTTTCTTTTTGGCCACAGAGCATGCATGTGGGAATCTTAGTTCCCCAATCAGGGACTGAACCCGCATCCCCTGCTTTGGAAGCAGGGAGTTTTTTAACCACTGCACCACCAAGGAAATCCACCAAATCTTGGTTTCTAATGGAAATTTCCAGTAAAAGGAACCAGGGCTCCTCAGAGAAATGGTTGATTATAAGGCTGGAACAGAAAATATACAAGATGAGCTTAGAGTATCTTATTGGGTCATCCATGAAGGAAATGCAAAACAAAATGAAAAAGGTACACACACACAATAATAGTTTATGTCAAAGGGACACAAAAGCCAACTGAAAAAACTCCTAGTGTCTAAACTGAAACAATTTGAGCAGCAAAACATAATACCAAATTACAACCCAAAGTATAAAATTATTCTTGAGTCCATAAGGATACAAATAAATAACTGGATAAAAAACAAACCAGGGGTCCTTCTACTATGCAGAAGAATTCCAAATAATATATGTAGAAACACCACCCTCAAGGAGATGGGAGATAGATACTCACCCCTTAAACAAAGTAACTTGCTCCTCAAAAATACAGTAAAGAAAGGGGGAAAATACAGAGTAGAAACCTGGTCAACATTAAGTCCACCAGGTGGTCAAGTTTAATTAACATTGACAATGATAAGTAATGTTGGTAGCATGTATTCTTAATGAGATGAGATTAGCATTTGTCATCTTCGTTCCAAGAATCCCCCAAGAATTCTCGTCATAGACTGGAGAAGTCTAATGTGCAATCTGGTATTTGGATAGGATCCTGAAGTAAACAAGAAGCATTCAGTAAAAATCTAGCAAATATGAATGAATATGGCAGAGTTTAATTAATATTTAGTTAATGCTGGTCACTGTAGATGGTGACTGCAGCCACAAAATTAAAAGATGCTTACTCCTAGGAAAAAAAACTATGACAAACATAGACAGCACATTTAAAAGCAGAGACATCACTTGGCTGACTGAGGTCCATATAGTCCAAGCTGTGGTTTTTCCAGTAGTCATGTACAGATGTGAGAGTTGGACCATAAAGAAGGCTGAGTGCCAAAGAATTGATGCTTTTGAATTGTGGTGCTTAAGAAAGACTCTTGAGAGTCCCTTGGAGTACAAGGAGATCAAACCAGCCAATCCTAAAGATAAATCAACCCTGAATATTCATTGGAAGGACTGATGTTGAAGCTTAAACTCCAATACTTTGGCCACCTGATGTGAAGAGCCAACTCTTTGGAAAAAATCTTGATGCTGGGAAATACTGAGGGCAGGAGGAGAAGGGAACGTCAGAGGATGAGATGGTTGGATGGCATCACCAACTGAATGGGCATGTGTTTGAGCAAGCTCTGGGAGATAGTGAAGGACAGGGAAATATGGTGTGTTGCCGTCCATGGGGTCGCAAAGATTTGGACACAGCTCGGCAACTGAACAATGAACAACAACAGCAGCAATGTCAGTTCACTAGCTGCAACAAATGTACCATATCAATGAAGGATATTAACAATGTGGGAAACTGGATATGCAGTATATGGAAACTTTCTGTTCTATCTTTACAAATTTTCTACAAATCTAAGACTGTTGTAAAATTGAAAAAGGTTATTTATAAAAATAAATAGAAAAAGGAGCCCTGAAGTCATTTTTTACAAGGCAGGAATATGATAGAGTAAAAAAATAGGAATAATTTGTATTAGTCCTTTGTCATCCATACAATGAAGTAAATTAAATAATTCATGGTAACTCATGAGTGTATTTTATCAACAGAATAATGTCTTAAGCTTAAAATACAGAACATCTGAAAGAAATTCTATTGGGCCTATTGAAATCAGACTAAATGCATTATACAGCATAAATAAGCATTAAAAAAAAGTACCCTGAAGCAAAAATACTGATTGCCATATGGCAGAACATTGCTGCTCAAGCTAGTGTTAGTTACTGAAACATCAAGGGTAGAAGAAATTCATGATTATTTTCTCAAAAACAAAACCTATCTATAATAAATTGCAACTACTATTTCAATCAGAACAGCTTGCTAATGAAACCAAAGTCATTAGCATGTAAATTAGACTGACTGTTAATACAGTTGGTGACAAACTATAGCCTCATACCAGCTTGCTGCCTCACAGTCATTAGTCGGTGTAAGACAACAGTATGCCTAGATTAGCATATGCCCAAACCCTTAAAAATTGCTTAAGCAAAATGTCATATTGATGATAGAGCATGTGTTTTACTTTCTTAAGGAACTTGACTTGCATAGACCGGGAAAGAACCTGAGCAGAACCAAAGCAAATTCTACTATAAATGACTCCCGTGGGAGAACTTTGCTGAATTTGATGGGCAAATTTCAGCAAAATCTTTCCACTCACATTGCAGCTAATCCCAAATCTCTTGATAGAGAATTTTCTGTACCACATTTCAAACATCTCCACAAATTTCTTTTGCTGTGGCTTATAGGCTGGCCAAGGAACTGAACATCAAGATTGCAGAGAAAAGGGTTTCTTCCCACTGGACTTGTAGTTCATGGTGTAGGGTTGATTTTTCTAAATACAAATGTACAATGAATTATTAGAAGCATGAAAACTCATTCAATCATCCCCACAGAGCAATCTTTAATGCTAAATATTTAGCTATATGCTGAAATTTTGTATAAAATTAGAACCATATTTAAGAGATGTTGGAAAAAAATTTGGGTTATGCCAACCAACTCAAACTACCACTATTACTACTATCAAATTAGATAAAGGATGATAACTGAACACCAAAATTGACAAAATGAGGTATAGACATATTCATCAAATGCATTTGTATTATATCTCTTAACTATAGTCATCCTTAAAAAGGTTACAGTTTCCCTCTCTCTGACTCTAGTTAACAAGTGGCTCCTTTAATTCAACCATCAATTGATCAACAGTATGTTAATAATCCAAAGCTTTCTCTTCATAAAATCAGTCTAGCCAAATATCTTTACCAATACTAAGTAAAACTTGGAACTCTTCTAAGGAAAATTCAGCAGTTTTGCTTGTCTTCTACCAGCAAAAAGCTATGACGATTAGCTCACTGATTTAAGGTTACCCTAAAATTTCAGAATGCCCAGAGACTACTTTCCAAGCTGCTATTGGAAACATCTGGAGAAATTATGCACAAAATGACAACATTCTAAATGAGAAGGAAGTGTGGGGAGTCTTTGTCCTACTTTCAGTCTCTACACATGGATATATCTGATCAGCATTTATTTATTCATAGGTCATTCAGTGTCTAGTCATTGAGAACCTTTTATATGCTAGACACTAGGGAAATACCACAAAGAGATAGCAACCCTGCAGCCACATTATAATCAGCCAATATCTAGAGTTATAATGATAAGATAAATAAACAACTCTTATTAGAGACATTAACATTTTGATAGTTCAGTTCAGTCTATCAGTCATCTCCAACTTTTTGCAACCCCATGGACTGTATCACCCCAGGCTTCCAGGTCCATCACCAACTTCGCAGCTGACTCAAACTCATGTCCATCGAGTCGATGATGCCATCCAATCATTTCATCCTCTGTCATCCCCTTCTCCTCCTGCCTTCAATCTTTCCTAGCATCAGGGTCTTTTACAATGAGTCAGTTCTTCGCATCACGTGGCCAAAGTATTGGAGTTTCAGCTTCAACATCAGTCCCTCCAATGAACACCCAGGACTGATTTCCTTTAGGATGGACTGGTTGGATCTCCTTGCAATCCAAGGAATTCTCAAGAGTCTTTTCCAACACCACAGTTCAAAAGCATCAATTCTTCTGTGCTCAGCTTTCTTTATAGTCCAACTCTCACATCCATACCTTACTACTGGAAAAACCATAGCTTTGACTAAACAGACTTTTGTTGGCTGAGTAATGTCTCTGCTTTTTAATATGCTGTCTAGGTTGGTCATAGCTTTTCTTCCAAGGAGTAACTGTCTTTTAATTTCATGGCTGCAGTCACCATCTGCAGTGATTTTGGAGCCCCCCAAAATAAAGTCTCAGTTTCCATCTTTTTCCCATCTATTTCCCCATCACGAAGTGAGGGGACCTGATGCTNGGTGGCTGTGTGTACTCAACTTTGCCATAAAGCAGCCATGAACAATAAGGAAACAAGTGGGAGTGACTATGTTACAATTAAATTTTAGGTGTTCCAATTAATAACACATTTAATCTCTTGGCCTTGATTTGTGGATTTTTTCTCTGGAATATTTTATAGAGCAAGAGGACCATGCTCTATGTGGTCTTTGATGGTTTGGGAGAAATGTCCCTGTGCCTCACCTTAGTGAAAAAGATGCTGGTGTTTCCCACTAAATAAGATCACAAGATGTTATGGGCTCATATTTTATCTTCCTTGCCTCCATTCTGGAATGACCCACTTCTCCAAGGAGCCAGTACCATACTGTTTTAGGTATAGAGGCTTTATAGTACATTAAATGTCTGATAGAGTTAATTTTCCTTTGCAGTTATACTTTAATCATATTTTGTGACTGGATCTCACCTGGTTCACCTAACTACAGAAAAACAGAGACTAGGAGGGTATATGACCCAGAGGCAGACTTGCTCACAGGGACAGAGTCTGAGAGGAGGAAGCCCAGGTCAGCAGGCCAAATGCGGGCACTAGTAGTTTGAGTATGCAATATTGTGACCACGGGTCACATGTTCTTGGTCTTGTCAAAGAGGATGAGTTAACACCAGTGATATAAGGAAAGGTCTGGCAGCAGTGGATCCAGGTGCAAAGGCAATTAGATCCACTCATGTTGGGTAAAAGCAAGTAACAAGGATCTGCTCCAGGCAGGTTTTCTGTCCCTACAGAGGAACTTTGCCTGGCATGGACAAGGCAGAGGCCTAACTATAGAAGCTCAAGGTCCCTCCTACAGAGGGAGAAAATGGGATACCTTTGGCAGAGCTGCCAGGAATCCAAGGTGTAAACTGAGACCCCAAACTAAGCCCAAGCTGAGTTACCTAAACTGGAGCACAGGACAGAGCTGGACAAGGAGTAAGTGGGATTTAGGCTAAACTCCAGGTGTTGAGCACCAAAGTTCCTCTTGCTTAACATCACAGTTAGTCACAGAGCCGATGTGTATAAGAGACAGCTAGATGAGTGATCACACCATCATGGTTACTGGGTCAGGAAGATCTTTTTTGTATACTTCTTTTGTGTATTCTTGTCACCTTTTCTTAATATCTTCTGCTTCTGTTAGGTCCATACCATTTCTTTCCTTTATTATGCCCATCTTTGCATGAATGTTTTTTCCCTGATATTTCTAATTTTTCTGAAGAGATCTCTAGTCTTTCGCATTCTATTATTTCCCTCTATTTCTTTGCATTGATCACTGAGAAAGGCTTTCTTATCTTTCCTTGCTATTCTTTGGAACTCTGCATTCAGATGCTTATATCTTTCCTTTTTCTCCTTTGCTTTTCACTTCTCTTCTTTTCTTAGCTACTTGAAAGGCCTCCTCAGACAACCATTTTGCCTTTTTGCATTCCTTTTTCTTGGGGATGGTTTAGATCACTGCCTCCTGTATGATATCATGAACATTCCTCCACAGTTCTTCAAGCACTTTATCAGATCTAATCCCTTGAATCTATTTGTCACTTCCACTGTAAAATTGTAAGGGATTTGATTCAGGTCACACCTAATTTGTCTAGCGGTTTCCCTACTTTCTTCAGTTTACGTCTGAATTTGGCAATATAGAGTTCATGATCTGAGCCACAGTCAGCTCCCGGTCTTGTTTTTGCTGACTGTTTAGAGCTTCTCCATCTTTGGCTGCAAAGGATATAATCAATCTGATTATGTGTAGAGTCTTCTCTTGTGTTGTTGGAAGAGGGTGTTTGCTATGACCAGTGTGTTCTCTTGACAAAACTCTGTTAGCCTTTGCCCTGCTTCATTTTGTACTCCAAGGCCAAATTTGCCTGTTACTCCAGGTATCTCTTGACTTCCTACTTTTGCATTCCAGTCCCCTATGATGAAAAGGACATCTTTTTTGGATGTTAGTTCTAGTAGGTCTTGTAGGTCTTCATGGAAACATTCAGCTTCTTCAGCGTTACTGGTTGGGGCATAGACTTGGATTACTGTGATACTTAATGGCTTGCCTTTGAAACAAACACAGATCATTCTGTTGTTTTTGAGATTGCACCCAAGTACTGCATTTTGGTCTCTTTTTTGACTATGAGGGCTACTCCATTTCTTCCAAGGGATTCTTGCCCACAGTAGTAGATATAATGGTCATCTGAATTAAATTCACCCATTCAGGTCAATTTTAGTTCACTGATTCCTAAAATGTTGATGTTCACTCTTGCCATCCCCTGTTTGACCACTTCTAATTTACCTTGATTCATGGATGCAACATTCCAAGTTTCTATGCTTTGTTCTTTACAGAATCAGACTTTACTTCCATCACCAGTCACATCCACAACTGGGCATTGTTTATGTTTTGGCTCCATTTCTTCATTCTTTCTGGAGTTACTTCTCCACTCTTCTCCAGAAACATATTGGGCACCTACAGACCTGGGGATTTCATCTTTCAGTGTCATATCTTTTTGCCTTTTCATACTGTTCATGGGGTTCTCAAAGCAAGAATACTGAAGTGGTTTGCCATTCCCTTCTCCAGTGGACCACACTTTGTCAGAACTCTCCACCATGAACTGTCCATCTTGTATGGTCCTACATGGCATGGCTCATAGTTTCACTGAGTTAGACAAGGCTGTGGTCCATGTGATCAGTTTGATTAGTTTTCTGTCATTGTGGTTTTCATTCTGTCAGCCCTCTGAGCGATAAGGATAAGAGATTATGGAAGCTTCCTGATGGGAGAGACTGATTATAGGGGAAACTGGATCTTGTTCTGATGGGCAGGGCCATGCTCCAGTTTCAGTTCCACTTAAGTGGCTCAGTCGTGTCTGACTCTTTGAAACCCCATGAATCGCAGCACGCCAGGCCTCCCTGTCCATCACCAACTCTCGGAGTTTACTCAAACTCATGTCCATCAAGTCGGTGATGCCATCCAGCCATCTCATCCTCGGTTGTTCCCTTCTCCTCCTGCCCCCAATCCTTCCCAGCATCAGGGTCTTTTCCAGTGAGTCAACTCTTTGCATGAGGTGGCCAAAGTATTGGAGTTTCAGCTTTAGCATCAGTCCTTCCAATGAACACCCAGGACTGATCTCCTTTAGAATGGACTGGTTGGATCTCCTTGTAGTCAGTCCAAGGGACTCTCAAGAGTCTTCTCCAACACCACAGTTCAAAAGCATCAATTCTTTGGCACTCAGCTTTCTTCACTGTCCAACTCTCACATGCATACATGACTACTGGAAAAACCATAGCCTTGACTAGACGGACCTTTGTTGGCAAAGTAATGTCTCTGCTTTTTAATATGCTATCTAGCTTGGTCATAAATAGTTCAGTTCAGTTCGCTGCAGTCACCATCTGCAGTGATTTTGGAGCCCCGAAAAATAGAGTCTGACACTGTTTCCACTGTTTCCCCATCTATTTCCCATGAAGTGATGGGACCAGATGCCATGATCTTCGTTTTCTGAATGTTGAGCTTTAAGCCAACTTTTTCACTCTCCTCTTTCACTTTCATCAAGAGGCTTTTTAGTTCCTTGCCATGCTCAGTAAATCTTTAAACCAATTTTCTGTTGTTTGGTGGAGCTGTATTCCCTCCCTGTTGTTTGACCTGAGACCTAACTATAGTGGAGGTAATGAAGATAATGGTGACCTCCTTCAAAAGGTCCCACGCATGCACTGCCACACTCATTGCCCCTGACCCTGGAGATCAGGCCACTGCTGATCCACACCTCCACTGGAGATTCCTGGACACTCACAGGCAAGTCTGGGTCAGTCTCTTGTGGGGTCACTGCTCCCTTCTCCTGGGTCCTGGTGTACACAGCGTTTTGTTTATGTTCTCCAAGAGTCTGTTTCCTCAGTGCTGTGTAAGTTCTGGTGGCTCTGTGGCGGGTTAATGGCGACCTCCTCCAAGAGGGCTTATGCCATACCCAGGTCTGCTGCACCCAGATCCCCTGCCCCTGTGGCAGGCCACTACTGACCCGTACCTTTACAGGAGACACTCAGACACTCAAAGGCAGGTCTGGCTCAGTCTCTGTGGGGTCTCCTTGTGTGCACAGGTTTTGTTTGAGTTCTCCGAGTGTCTCTGAAGGATATGGGGTTTGATTCTAAATGTGATTTCACCCCTCCTACCATCTTGCTTTGCTTCAGTTAGACTTTGTTTGTATTCATATTCCCAACACTAAGCACATTGACCTTGGAAAACCCAAACCACCACCAGCAGTGATAACATGGGTGTATGTGGCACTCAACCAGATTACTAAAGCTCTGCTCAAAATATTGTCAATGAACTTATAGAGAAATATTTTGTTTGCTGTATTCTACTTAGTATTTTGCATCAGTGTTCATGAGTGACTGATCTTCAATACTCTTCCTTTGTACTATCTTTAACTGGTTTCTGTATCAGTCTCAAACTTGTCTCATATTTTTTAAAAAAAAACGTGAGGAAGTTTTGCTTTCCAGTCTATATTTTAGAACAGGTGTCAGCACATTTTTTCTATAATGAGTTGCTAGTAAATGGTAGCAGATATTTTAGGCAATGTGGTCCCTATGGTCTCTGTGTTGCCACTACAGCAGTCATACTTCAGTATCCTCAGGGAATTTGTTTCAAGATCCCCACAGAGACCAAAATCAAAGGATGCTTAAGTCCATGGACCAATTGAACCCCAGCCTGTATCCATGCATTCTGGACCCATGGATACAGGTGGCTGTGTGTACTCAACTTTGCCATAAAGCAGCCATGAACAATAAGGAAACAAGTGGGAGTGACTATGTTACAATTAAATTTTAGGTGTTCCAATTAATAACACATTTAATCTCTTGGCCTTGATTTGTGGATTTTTTCTCTGGAATATTTTATAGAGCAAGAGGACCATGCTCTATGTGGTCTTTGATGGTTTGGGAGAAATGTCCCTGTGCCTCACCTTAGTGAAAAAGATGCTGGTGTTTCCCACTAAATAAGATCACAAGATGTTATGGGCTCATATTTTATCTTCCTTGCCTCCATTCTGGAATGACCCACTTCTCCAAGGAGCCAGTACCATACTGTTTTAGGTATAGAGGCTTTATAGTACATTAAATGTCTGATAGAGTTAATTTTCCTTTGCAGTTATACTTTAATCATATTTTGTGACTGGATCTCACCTGGTTCACCTAACTACAGAAAAACAGAGACTAGGAGGGTATATGACCCAGAGGCAGACTTGCTCACAGGGACAGAGTCTGAGAGGAGGAAGCCCAGGTCAGCAGGCCAAATGCGGGCACTAGTAGTTTGAGTATGCAATATTGTGACCACGGGTCACATGTTCTTGGTCTTGTCAAAGAGGATGAGTTAACACCAGTGATATAAGGAAAGGTCTGGCAGCAGTGGATCCAGGTGCAAAGGCAATTAGATCCACTCATGTTGGGTAAAAGCAAGTAACAAGGATCTGCTCCAGGCAGGTTTTCTGTCCCTACAGAGGAACTTTGCCTGGCATGGACAAGGCAGAGGCCTAACTATAGAAGCTCAAGGTCCCTCCTACAGAGGGAGAAAATGGGATACCTTTGGCAGAGCTGCCAGGAATCCAAGGTGTAAACTGAGACCCCAAACTAAGCCCAAGCTGAGTTACCTAAACTGGAGCACAGGACAGAGCTGGACAAGGAGTAAGTGGGATTTAGGCTAAACTCCAGGTGTTGAGCACCAAAGTTCCTCTTGCTTAACATCACAGTTAGTCACAGAGCCTGGAGGTGGCCTGTTACTCTAACTTGGAAGGAAGGAAGAGAGAACTTGAAAATCTTTGATTAGACACAAGGCAAGTCTTTGGGGTTGTCCTTAGGTAGTCATGACCTTGGGTGGGTCACTTTACCTCTGGTCTACCAAGGGAATTGAATGAGATTATATCTAAGGTTCTTTCTACTTTTAAGAGTCAGCTGACACCCAATTAAAAGCAATGGAGGGACTTTCCTGGGTTCAGTGGTTAAGACTCCATGCTTCCATTAGGGGGACAGGTTTGATCCCTGGTTGGAAAACTAAAATCCCACATGCCTTGTGGCATAGCCAAAAAAAATAAACAGAAGCAATGAAAACTCATGTTTCACCAACACATGTGCCATACATGATTTACACATTTACATACATTAAAGGGAAAGAAACTAATGTTTTTTGTTACCTACCAGTGGTGTAAATGTTTAACAACCAGCTCTCTTCAGGGGGAAAAAAAATCTGATTTGTAGCATTTGCCAATATCTGAGGTGAAAATATTCCCACTATGGTTTCAAGTTATCACCATATAGTCACTGAATTCAGAGTTGGGAAGAAATGCACAGTGAGACACCATCATATAGTGTTTTCATCCTACAGATGCAATAGAGTCAAATGGCTCAGATTATAAATAATAATAAAATGTAATGAACTGATTAGAAAGTGATGTTATGAGCATGTATATATATATTTGTTTTTAATATAACTTATTTATATAAGTATATATATATATAGTTTTCTAATGACTGTGTTGAACAACTGGCTCTCAAAATTTTTGATAATCTATCAATCAGTCCTTATTGGCTGATAAGGGCCAGCTGCAGCACACTACTGATTATGACTTACTGTCTACTAGAGGCCATGATTGTCACTGTAGTTCTATTGTTTCATTAATCCTCATTGTGACTTTCTGAAATAGGAATTGCTTTTCTGATGGAAGGATCTCAGAAAGGTTAAATAACCTACCTGGGACCACACAGCTGCTATGGTTATGTGGCCTTCACCCTCAAAATCCCCAAATTCTATTATCTCATGCTGTCTCTCATAGAGCAAAAATTTTATTTTAAACAGTTTTATTCTTTAAGAGAGTAAATTATGTTCCATGTAAAGCCAAAGCCCTTTGATTTCAGTGAGTGTGTGAACACTGCTGTGTGTTTGAGGTCACTGCCACTGAATCAGTTTGGTGTCAGAAAGTGCCATTAAGCACATAAGATGCCACTGTGAGGCGGGACTTGACTGTGCAGTTTTCTAAATGAGCACACAGTAGAACACCGCTTCCCCGGTAATAAGTCTCCACCAGCAACACTGGGCATCACCCCAAGCTCTCCTCTCACGTTCCTTTCTTTTCCCTCAAGTAATTCCAACTCAATAAAGCTAATTCCTTTTTAATCAAGTCAATATTTTATACAATGAAACTCGACTATTCAACAAATTGAATTTCAACTGAAATTCATTGAAACTGAATTGAATTTCAGTTGAAATTCAATGAATTTCAACTATTGTGGCATGCACTGCCACACTCAGTACCTCCAAGCCTGCAGTGGGGTACCGCCAACCCACGCCTCTGCTGGAGACTCCTGGACACTCACAGGCAAGTCTGGGTCAGTGTCTTGTGGAGTCGCTGCTCCTTTCTCCTGGGTCCTGGTGCACACCAGCTTTTGTTTGTGCCCTCCAAGAGTCTGTTTCCCCCATCCTCTGTAAATTCTGTAATCAAAACCCACCGGCCTCCAAAGTCAAATTGTCTGGAAGCTCTCAGTCTCTTTGCCAGACCCCTGTTTGCCAGAAATCTGCTGGGAGTCCTAGAACTTTCTTAACAGTGTGAGAACTTCTTTGGTATAATTGCTCTGTACTTAACCTATCAGTCTGTAGCAAATTAAGTATAGAAAAGAATTAGAATTTGATTCCAATTGATAAAAATACAATTTTCATATTTTAATAAATATAATGGAATTGATGTTACATGTCAAAAAAAATCTTTTTCAATATCAAATATTACTGATATTTTATATATATTATATGTTAATCATACTGTTTTGTCCTTCCTTCTTGCAATGACTCCACATCCTCCTCTTTTTTCCACTTAAATGCCATGTTGTCTCAGTAAATCAGTTCTCTGAGAAAAAATAAAAAAGGTCCTGATTTGAAGTAGTCACCAGTTTCCATAGGGTTGATATTCCCACCATGGCCAGCTTTAAGGTGCAAAAGGTTAAGCAACAGCTGTCAAGACCCCTGAGTATTTAATGACAGAGCTAGTAAGATCCAACTCCATCACACCACTGAGAAATTTTACCTTCTCTGGTGAAGCAGTTCCTCACTTACCACATTTCATTAAGGTTAGGTGTTTGCATTCATGTTTTTTATCACCAGACAGCAAATCACTGGAGAGCAGGGACTGTAACAGCAACAACAACAATAATAATAATGTCATCGTTTATTTGTTAAGGAGAAAGTTGGCTGAAAATATTGAATTCTTGACAGACAAAAGGCTACTGGCACTACAGATGGAAAAGACTATTTGAAACGGCCAACAAAGACACATTTTATTACTGGGGGTTGGCCTCAAAACCTGGAAAGGAATCCTAAGCTTCAGTGAGCTAGAACAGACCCCAGATGAGTCACAAAAACTCTGTGTGAGTCCCTCGCCTACCTGAAGGTGTGTCAGGCATTTATGTTTTCTCCTTTTCCCTAAACATGCATTAAGTCTAGTATCTTTCCACATTAATAGCATGATGAAACCATGAAAGATAATTTCAGCACCTAAAGCAGCAAGCACTCCAGTACCTGGCTGTAGAATCCATCCTGATTACCAGTGGGCTATCCGAGGAAGTTAGAAAAAAGATACACTTCTCAAAAGAGAGAAGGCTTTGGATCCCTGTATGACAATGACATAAGAGAGAAGCCAAACTCCCAACAGAATCCAAAGTCCATTCTGTGAATACCTGATATTCTATGTCCTTTGCTCATCCCACCCTGAGCTATACCCTCCAGGACCTGGTATGATTGTCCCTGATCTGAAGCAGACTCAGATCTCTAGGTGGGAAGGAGGGACAACCAGTATTGTGAGTGGAAAAGAGCCTTGAACTCTTACTAGATAGGGTAGTAACTCTGGCAAGGGTCAGCAAACTTTTTCTTAAAGTGAAAGTGTTAGTTGCTCAGTCCTGTCTGAGTTTTTCGGGACCCCATGGACTATAGCTCGCTAGGCTCCTCTGTCCATGGGATTCTCCAGGCAAAAATACTGGAATGGGTAGCCATTTCCTTCTCCAGGGGATGTTCCTGATCCAGGCATAGAACCCAGGTCTCCTCATTGCAGGCAGATTCTTTACCATCTGAGCCACCAAGGAAGCCCTTTTCTTAAAGGATCAGGTAAAAAATATTTTAGCCTTACAGACAAAGCAATCTCTGTTGGCAGAAATTGAGGCTGCATAGTGCCCAATTCATAACAATTAAATTCTCTTAATTCTCAGTAGCACAAAGTCATAAAAGAGGAAAAGTTAATAATGATACAGAATAGAACTTAAGTATTATGATAATTTAACCAAAATTTTAAAATTGAATAAGAACAACGTAAGTGCAAGAGTCAACATCATTTTCAGCATTGAAGGACAGCAAGATTTGCTAATGCCTCATTTTTAGTCTAGCAGTTTCTTGTCTACATGAGAACCTTACGTTATGTTCCACATGGAATTTTACTTTTAATGTGCAATTTGTAAGAAAAAGAATCACTCAGATTCAACTATATTTTGAACACAGGCTTGACATTTAGATGACCATTTGAGAATGTGAGGCATTTTATACATATTTCAAAAGTCCTATGATGCCAGGTCTGTACAGCTAACAATTTCAACAGTCAGTCCAGTGTTTGTAGCTGTCTTACCAACCAAATCAGATTGCTACATGGTCAGTCAGTTGATCAATGCATAATTGATTGTGAAGATAGCCAGAAATATCAGCACATTTATTAACTGTGTGGAGACACAGACAAAACCAATGGGCAAAGTGAAGCAAGGAAATTAAAAGAAAGTAATCAAAATTGTTTTGATCAAAGAGACTATTTGGATGAATGAGACCTAAATTTTATCTAAATTTTTTCTCTTGGAAAGTCTTGAATATTTCATGCTTAGAATTCTTGGCATTTATTTATTTATTACCTACCTCCAGCAGTCTCTCACATGGAAGGTGCTTGAAAATCCTCTCCTTTGGTCCTCCACTAATATCACCATTTACATCTATTAAAATAAAAACAAAAGTATAAAATAGTATGTTTTTTGAAATAAAGACAGCAAGGTTATTTAACCAATTATTTTATAAGCATGACACAACAAAGCCAAGGGAGGAGAAAGAAATAGAAGGTGAATTAAAATAAGCTTTTAAGAAAAAAACATTTTAAAAGAAGATAAAAATTAAGTTGTTTTAACTCATTTAATTTTGTATATATGTTTTATATATGTATCTAACACATATACAAACTTAAATGACTTTATAATTGTGTAAATGTTTACATGTATTTTATCTTATAAATGTTATTTAATTTTAAACAGGCAGGTTATTACCTCTTGAAGATAAACCATACAGATACTCTGGCACTGATCTTTTTAGTACTTTACATTCAAAATATCTGTGACCACGTATATGTAAACGGGCTTCCCAGGTAGCACAAGTGGTAAAGAACCCACCTGCCAGTGTAGGAGATGCAAGAGATGTGGGTTCAATTCCTGGCTCAGGAAGATCCCCTGGAGGAGGGCATGGCAACCCACTCCAGTATTCTTGCCAGGAGAATCCCATGGACAAAGGAGCCTGGCAGGCTACAGCCCACTGGGTTGCAAAGAGTCAGATACAACCAAAGCGACTTAGCACACATATGCGCATCTGCAAACAGATAATATAAAACTATAAAATTCTTATGGAGTTAATATTAAAGTATTAACAGAAAATGAGCTTTATAGGGCATTTGAACACATTCATAATTTCATTTGAGCCTCACAGCCTTATTCTGTAGGTCAGCCAAGAACTAGCATCAGTCATATTTTAGAGATGAGGTACCTGGAGGTCAGATGAATGAGGCGACTTTGCCAAAGTCGCACTAATGTTAAAGGGTGAAACAGATATATGATCAAGGTGTTCGGACCTTTTTCACTGAATGATTCTGCTTTCCACAACATCAACACTGAGATGTGAATTAAGTTCTTTATTTTACAAATAATCATTTACCATGAAACTTGCTAAGAACCTGTGCAAATGTTATATACAGTGCACATGTTTATCAAGAAGAGTCAGAGTAAGTTAAGTCACCACCTCAGTGAGTTAACTGTGTTTGGTTGTAGAACAATATGAAAACACACCCGGTCTCAGCCTCATTTGGGTGCATATTTTAAGAATTTAATCTCCTATTTGTCAAGACACTCTGTGCTAACCACAGGGGAAGGAAAACAGACTTACTTCTGTTTCAGACTGGCTGGTACTGGAGCAATAATTTCTT
Organism: Oreotragus oreotragus; assembly: GCA_006410675.1. Classification (NCBI taxonomy): domain Eukaryota; kingdom Metazoa; phylum Chordata; class Mammalia; order Artiodactyla; family Bovidae; genus Oreotragus; species Oreotragus oreotragus. The sequence continues at coordinate 68,323 of SJYX01012960.1, forward strand.
ATTGTTTTAAAATTGTAATGTAAAATTATCAATACTTAATGGGTGAGATGGATTGGTACATATACTCTCTTCAAACTAGATTTTTCTCTTCTCTTCTTCTTTAGCTATGTTCTGTCAATAAAGACAGTAACAAATAAAAATTTTAAAACACAGGCATAACAATATCTAGATGCTTACCACCAGTGGGGTTTGTAGTTAATCAGCATGTAGAATGAGAAATAACTGAGGGAGACTTCCTAGTGACTTTAGAAAATGTAGACAGTTAAGTATTCTTCTAAACCCTATGGTTTTGCTTCTACATCAGAATAGTGTTGGAATCATGATTCTAGAAAAGAACCCAACTGGTTTTGGTTCCACTGAGAAAGAAAGACAGTTTCTAATTCTCCATCCTCTATATATCCTTTACTAATTCCCTTCAAATGCAGCTCATTTCCCATCTGTCTAAATTGTATACTAGATTTCTGTCAATAGTTAATCACGATGTACGTAAAACTGTATTGTAAAATTCTACAAAATTGTAAAGGCCTATATAAAGTTAAGCTATTATTATTGCTAATATTTTTCTTGATGCCAAATATCTGATCCAAAGAATTCAAAGTGAGTGTGTAATTATTATCTTAAGCATCCACTTGAAAATAACTGCTTAAGGCCAGTTAATAAAAAATGAAGAAACAACTTTACTTTGAATGTCTTTTTATTTAGAACTCTACGCAAATCAGTTTTAATTGTTCTTCCTTTTCTAAAGGTATAGTCTCTTTAAACATCCATTGCTAGCATGTAACATTTTGCAATATGTTCTAATTAAAATTGACAAGATTCTTCTTGCAAAACCTATTCTAGTAGTCCTTTTCTGACACCCACAGCCTTCAAAACAACTTCAGTGGAGAGATAGGAAAGTCAGATTAACAGCAGTATACTAGGAATATTTTGCCCCAAATACTTCCAATTCTTTCATTAGATTTGACTACATTTTTGTCTGAATTGGATACACAGAGAATCAAAGAAGTGTAGAGAAAAAAAAATGACCAAGTCTCACTGTTAAATTAATAAGAAGACCTTCATTCCATCTACTCCAGATTTCTCAGACCACTTATGAACCAGAGATCATGGACTAGGGTGCACATAGTATTGCTCTCAGAATTGGAGGAGAATAAATTGTTTTTTTGACAAATTAATTTTCAATTTCAAATGGCCTAAAGCAGTCCTGAAACCTTGTTACACTTTTAATTTATTTTAAATTAGTAGATGCAGGTCTTGATGAAGTGGGGGCCTTCTCTATAGTCACAGTTAAGAAGGAAACTGTCTCTGGGTCAGTGTTCCCATTTTGCTTTAATAAAATTGCCTTATAAAGATACTGAGCCTGTTTTCTCCTGTTGCAGTTAATCAATGGTTTCACAACAGCTTAAACTAAAATGAAATGGCCCCACCCAAGAGTTCTGCTGCTGCTGCTGCTAAGTCACTTCAGTCGTGTCCAACTCTGGGCGACCCCATAGATGGCCGCCCACCAGGCTCCCCCGTCCCTGGGATTTTCCAGGCAAGAAAGCTCTACCCATTCCAATATTTAGAAGCTTTTCCACCTATTTAGGTAAGCAATGAGATTTTACTCACTCAAAATCTCACATTTTTACTGTGATGTTTTAAATTGTTCATTTTTGTTTCCATAACAGAGGTATATCAGCAGTCCCAAGTCACTTCTTCATGAAGTATCTGGCAGAGAATCTAAGGATCTCAGCTAAATACACATTCAACTTCTTACAAGACAATGATTATTTTTAAATGGGCTGTTCTCAGCATCCCCACAGCCCACCTCCATTCATTTGGAAGAATCCTGAAGCTGAGCAGAAATTCAGATCAAGCTCTTACCTCTTCACAGGAGCATGGTCTGTGCAGCTGGCATCTTAAGTATACAGTTTCCCTAATTCAACAACACAGTGTCCTGGCCTTTAGGGCACTCATCAGAGAATTTTCCTCAGACCTGACTTCCTTCCAGCCTTTGCCAAAGACCCACTTAAGACAATGAATGTTTGATACAAATGGGATAAGTGACATTTTAATTATCCATGAATCCTGGATACTGTAAACACAATACTGTTATCATCAGCCACCCAGACGCTTATCATGAGTTTACAGAAACAAACACTTTTATGTTTTCTTGTTGGAAGTAAAAACTTACTCAAACTTTCTCTTGGGCATTTAATAATATCAACAAAAATTGAAAATGCTTATTTGATTTGACTTAAAAACTCCACATTCAAGTATTCATTCTAAGAAAATGATTAGAATTTACACAAAATTGCATGGATGCTAACTGAAACATTTTTATAGTGCAGATGAATTAGAAATAAATACTCATACATATAAGATTAATTAAGTATGATATAGCAATATAGTGGCTTCCCTGGTGGCTTAGACAGTAAAGAATGTCTGCAATGTGGGAGACCTGAGTTTGATCCCTGTGCTAGGAAGATTCCCTGGAGGAGGGTATGGCACCCTACTCCAGTATTCTTGCCTGGAGAATCTCCACGGACACAGAAGGCTGGCGGGCTACAATCCATGGGGTCACAAAGAGCTGGACATGACCAAACAACTAAGCACACAGCACGGAGTGCAATATAGTAGAATCTCACAGAGCCATTAAAAAGACTAAGGTTCAGTTCAGTTCAGTCGCTCAGTCGTGTTCGACTCTTTGCGACCCCATGAATCGCAGCACGCCAGGCCTCCCTGTCCAGCACCATCTCCCGGAGTTCACTCAGACTCACGTCCATCGAGTCCGTGATGCCATCCAGCCATCTCATCCTCGGTCGTCCCCTTCTCCTCCTGCCCCCAATCCCTCCCAGCATCAGAGTCTTTTCCAATGAGTCAACTCTTCTCATGAGGTGGCCAAAGTACTGGAGTTTCAGCTTTAGAATCATTCTTTCCAAAGAAATCCCAGGGTTGATCTCCTTCAGAATGGACTGGTTGGATCTCCTTGCAGTCCAAGGGACTCTCAAGAGTCTTCTCCAACACCACAGTTCAAAAGCATCAATTCTTCNCCTTCCAAAGAAATCCCAGGGTTGATCTCCTTCAGAATGGACTGGTTGGATCTCCTTGCAGTCCAAGGGACTCTCAAGAGTCTTCTCCAACACCATAGTTCAAAAGCATCGATTCTTCGGCACTCAGCTTTCTTCACAGTCCAACTTTCACATCCATACATGACCACAGGAAAAACCATAGCCTTGACTAGGCAGACCTTAGTCGGCAAAATAATGTCTCTGCTTTTGAATATACTATCCAGGTTGGTCATAAAAAGACTAAGGTAGCTTTCTCTATATATAGATCTACAAAGATTTATTGTTAAGATAAAAAATGTGGGAAAGCAAATATAATTTTATTTTTTTGTTCATATGTTTATAAACACATCTGTGTTTTTTAAAAGTATAGAACTATAAATACAGTTATTCAATGGTGGTATAAACTTCTTCATTTCAGACATTATACATATATGTATTTTAACTTATCACAATAAGCCTACATTGTTTTCTTATTTTAGGAAAATATTCTGAATGAAACCAGAGTACACCATATTATCTTAGTTTCCATTTAACTTGTACAGTTTAAATTTAATGTTAAATGCCAAGATTTAGAGAAAAATGATATAATAAAATTTGAATACTATTTCTGAGCTAAACCATAGTAAATCCCAATAACTATTGCTGAAATCTTGGACTGTACTAACTGCTTTCCTTTTTTTTTTTAATATTCGGAACTACCTAAAAGATATATTTCTATTAAAGTACTACTAACAAAGGGGTCATGAAGAGTCGGACATGACTGAGTGACTGAACTGAATTGAACTGAACAAAGGTATTATTAAAATCCATATCTTACAAAGAGACAAATAAGAAGTCAAGAATATTGAAAAACTTTGCTGGTTGGTAGTAGAATTGAAAGACTAAACTAAATATGTCTACCTCAACAGCCATAGTGTTCAACACAATGCCAGACTATTTTACTATTTTATTGTATGAAAATGAAGAGTCGGACATGACTGAGTGACTGAACTGAATTGAACTGAACAAAGGTATTATTAAAATCCATATCTTACAAAGAGACAAATAAGAAGTCAAGAATATTGAAAAACTTTGCTGGTTGGTAGTAGAATTGAAAGACTAAACTAAATATGTCTACCTCAACAGCCATAGTGTTCAACACAATGCCAGACTATTTTACTATTTTATTGTATGAAGGTCATGACCAGGAAAGCTACATCAACTCTATGCATTCTAGATACACATATTTAATACAGGAATGCAAAGCTTTAAAATTTTTTGAAAAATCTACAGAGAAGAAGGTCAGAGAAGTCTCCACAAATTCCTAAGTCAGAGGCAGTTAGTTCTTAATAGCTCATAGAAGCTTTTGCACTTCTCAAAATTCTCTGGAAAGTGTCCTTCAACTACTTCAGTCTACGGTAAGTAGGTGCTTCTCCAGAATTTGTTGGGAAGCCTCCATGACATGTCAGGACTGTTCATGCATCTGGCTGCAACTGCATGTGCAGGGAAAAACTGGCTTCTTCTGCCCCCCCCCCTCAACTGTCTCTTATACACATCTCCCCGACCCCCATCAGTCTCACAAGTGCCTCTCTTCAGCAAACTTGAGAATCCCAGGGATGGTGGAGCCTGGTAGGAGGCCGTCTATGGGGTCACACAGAGTCGGAAATGACTGAAGTGACTTAGCAGCAGCAGCAGCAAGCTAAAACATCTTCTTCCAACAACACAAGAGAAGACTCTACAAGTGGACACCACTGTATGGTCAACACTGAAATCAGATTGATTATATTCTTTGCAGCCAAAGATGAAGAAGCTCTATACCGTCAGCAAAAATAAGATCAGGAGCTGACTGTGGCTCAGATCATGAACTCCTTATTGCCAAATTCAGACTTAAATTGAAAAAAGTGGGGAAAACCACTACCCTATTCAGGTATGAACTAAAACAAATCCCTTATGATTATACAATGGAAGTGAGAACTAGATTTAAGGGCCTAGATCTGATAGATAGAGTGCCTGATGAACTATGGAATGAGGTTCATGACACTGTACAGGAGACAGGGATCAAGGCCATGCCCATGGAAAAGAAATGCAAAAAAGCAAAATAGCTGTCTGGGGAGGCCTTACAAAGAGCTGTGAAAAGAAGAGAAGCAAAAAGCAAAGGAGAAAAGGAAAGATATAAGCATCTGAATGCAGAGTTCCAAAGAATAGCAAGAAGAGATAAGAAAACCTTCCTCAGTGATCAATGCAAAGAAATAGAGGAAAACAACCGAATGGGAAAGACTAGGGATCTCTTCAAGAAAATTAGAGATACAAAGGGAACATTTCATGCAAAGATGGGATCGATAAAGGATAGAAATGGTATGGACCTAACAGAAGCAGAAGATATTAAGAAGAGGTGGCAAGAATACACAGAAGA
>SJYX01012960.1:82556-97964 GCA_006410675.1 Oreotragus oreotragus
ATGGATGTGAAAGTTGGACTGTGAAGAAAGCTGAGCGCTGAAGAATCGATGCTTTTGAACTGTGGTGTTGGAGAAGACTCTTGAGAGTCCCTTGGACTGCAAGGAGATCCAACCAGTCCATTCTGAAGGAGATCAGCCCTGGGATTTCTTTGGAAGGGATGATGCTAAAGCTGAAACTCCAGTACTTTGGCCACCTCATGCGAAGAGTTGACTCATCGGAGAAGACTGTGATGCTGGGAGGGATTGGGGGTGGGAGGAGAAGGGGACGACCGAGGATGAGATGGCTGGATGGCATCACGGACTCGATGGACGTGAGTCTGAGTGAACTCCGGGAGATGGTGATGGACAGGGAGGCCTGGCGTGCTGCGATTCATGGGGTCGCAAAGAGTCGGACACGACTGAGCTACTGAACTGAACTGAACTGAACTGAGACCATTCTCTGCTAGAGAGACAAACTCAACTCTGGCTTGTAAACAGAACAAGGCCAAGGCAGTACATGCATGTGCTCTTAATAAAAACATTCTATTGAAGGCTTCCCAGGTGGCTCAGTGGTAATGAATCCACCTTCCAATACAGGAGCCACAAGAGACGTGGGTTCAATCCCTGGGTCAGGAAGATACCTTGGAGAAGGAAATGATAACCCAGTCCAGTATTCTTGCCAGGATAATCCCACGGAAAGAGCAGTCTGGTGGGCTACAGTCCATGGGGTCACAAATAGTTGGACATGACTGAACATGAATGCACCACACCGCACTCTCTGTTGAAACAAGAACATTTTTCAATAACATCCCCAAATAACATATATAGACTTAACACTCAAACAAAGAAAGAGATTTAGTTTCAAAGGCTAAGCTCATGCTTCTGGATGTTTCTATGAATCTCTGCTGCTCTGTCAAGGATTCTAAATCTATTCCTGCTGGTCTACACCAGTGTACAGACTGTAGACTATTGCTGGTCTACAAGCTTTTTCCTGAAGGCACCTGCTGCTGCTGCTGCTGCTGCTGCTAAGTCGCGTCAGTCGTTTTCGACTCTGCGACCCCACAGATGGAAGCCCACCAGGCTCTCCTGTCCCTGAGATTCTCCAGGCCAGAACACTGGAGTGGGTTGCCATTTCCTTCTTCAATGCATGAAAGTGAAAAGTGAAAGTGAAGTCCCTCAGTCGTGTCTGACTCTTAGTGACCCCATGGACTGTAGCCTACCAGGCTCCTCCATCCATGGGATTATCCAGGCAAGGCACCTAGTTTCAGGAATCCAATCAAACCTACTTCACTTCAGTCCATACAGACCTGTGCCTTCATCACCTGCTACAGTGAAGTCAAGAAAGCAACATCCATCCTGGCTATCCACAGATGAATGGGCAGAGGTTTGCAAAGACTGTACATGCACTCGGGCATGCCTTATCTCCTTCTGGATGGCAGCAATAGTCCTATGGATTCTCACAGTCATTCAACCCCCTACCACCACTCCACTTACTCCATAAGACGTTGGCTGCAATGCAGCCTGGGTTTTTCGGGTAACAAATCTGGTCCTACCTCTTGTCTTAAAATGGTGTTCTGGCTCTACTCACCCTGGCCAGCACTTATCCTTCAGGTCAGAAATCCACAACTCTGACCATCACTTCCTGGGGAAACCTAGCCCCAGCCTTTCTGACCTGGTTAAATTTTAAATTGATTCTTTAAATCATTAAACTTAAGATTATTTAAAAGACTACTATGAGCCTCTTTTTCATATATCTTGTCATAGGTTGCAGTGTCATATTTAAAACAGTCTGCTTTTATTTCCAGCGTCTTCCTTGCTCCAAATACAGTCCATGGCACAACCTACACATGAATATCTGTTGAATGAAGATGAGCGATCTGGCAAAGTGAACAGAGCATCAGTTTGCATTCACACCTGGACACAGTGAAATTTGACTCTGGTGACCAACATATACAAGTTCATTAAGGTAAAAGGTCAGTAAAACCTTTACAAAGGATGACTTTTGGGGAATAGTACAAAGGCCATTGTTCATATACAATCTTGGTAAAATGTGTCCTCAATAAATTATGATAAATAAAAGTTGTACTTACAGTTATGAGACATTGCTTTGATAGTTCCTGTTTTAAGTTTTGTACCAAACTAGTGGCTAATAACATTGTGCATAGGAAATCTGTTCTTCCTTGATTATAACCTATTATGTTACTTCTTTCTTCCAAGGAAATACGAATGAGTGCTATCTTGCCTTGAAGGCATTTACCTGAAATATCAAATGGAAGAATATTCCTGACTATTTCAAACTTAATCTCCAAGTTGAGATAAATCACCAAATACCATTTGTTTGCTAAATTCATGTATTACAGAGTGAAACACAGCATCAATTCATAGTTCCAAGTGTTTGCAAAAGTCAGACATACATTCTAGTGACTTTTTTGTTTCTCCTCCTTTTTCCCTTTAACATGGTGATAATCAGAACAAATTGATTTTGTTTCTCAGATTGCTGAAATCCTCCCAACACTTTCTTCAACACCAACGTTGAATAAATCATTGTAATGTTCCCCTGAAGTGAATTGAAAATTAATTTACACAACCAAGATGATCCTCCTAATAACAGGGTACATGGAATGGGGAAATTGGAAATCATTACCCAGCAAACATTATATGCATTATTTTTGTAGCTGCTTTAGATTGCATTGTAATAGAAAATTAGGAGACCGGCTGTGAAGAAGTTTAAGAGGGTCCCCTGAAGAGCATCTGCTTTAAAATTGATTCTTTAAGAAAGCATTAAAAAGCTATTGGAATTGATTGCCTGCTAATATAAAGGAAAAACTCTTTGCCACCATTTGAGTTAAAAAAGAGCATCTTCATTCATGCATGTTATTAAAACTACTGGCCTGAAAGCCCCTGTAGAAAGATAAAGGATATGGATGGGATATTAAAACAGCAATCTTTACCTTATCTGGGATTTAAATTTAATATGTTGCTTTTATTAATTTAGCAGGAACCATTAGTTAGGATGTCAAAGAGTGGATTTACAATTAAAATGCTATAGAATAGTGGTATCTTTAATAAACAATGGACCAAGAATTCTTCATTAATCTTCCAAGCATGAGGCACGCCCCTACAAAGAATAAATCCTGAATTTACAGTTTTCTTTATTGCTAAGTTTTCTGTGCAGCGGCAATGAAAGTCATAGCTGATAACACCACTGATTAGCTCCTGAAGCTTCCCCTGAAATGGGCTAATGACCAATCAGATCCCAGCAGTTGGTGAGATAGAAAATAACATTCGCCACCTTAAAAATATGTCTTTAGAGCTTAGGATGGTTTCCATGTTTCCAACACAGTGGGCTATTGTTTGAGAAATGATATTGAAGACAGATTATACAAACACATAAGCAAACCCAGTAGGGTGCCTCAACACTAAACTATTTTTTTTATAGTCTTTTGATTTTACCACATTCAGTGGGAAATTGCCTTGTCTCTTTTAATACATGATAAGTAGAACTACTTAATAGCAAGGAATAATGAGTAAGAAATGCCTTTTTAAATACAATATATTATCTTTTTCTTTAAAAGTTATCTCAGAATTTAGTTAAACTTCACCTTCACCTCAATAACTTTTTGATCTCCCTTCCTCTGTTTTAATGGATTGTGAAAATTTTCTGCACAGATAAACTATCTTAGCAAAATTTTGGTAGAGAAATAGTAGTATAGATATACAGCATGCATTAATAAAATAAAATTGCATTCTAGAAGGAAAGTCACACCCAGTACCACCTTGGATCTTCCCTTTTGGTGCTATTAGGAAGTCCTTGATGATGTAGTACAAACAGCCACATAATAAGCCCTTTGGGAATCTCTGGTAAGAACACTTTGTAGCTCATTGAAATGGACCCACCCACATTACACCGAATACTAAATTATTCTGAATAGCTTAGTTACACATTTCTTATATGCCACCTTCAAATATTAACATGAAATCTGAAATGCTCTTTGGATTAAACACCAGAACAATTCTTTATTAAACTATATTCTTCAAAATAGATTCTTTTCTAAAGAATATTCTTCAATAGGTTTTTTATATCTATTTTATTAATATATTCTTTTTAGTTGCTATATGTCCTGGCTTACCTGGGACAGTCCCTAGCAAGGCCTGTCACCGCAGTAGTATTAAATTAAGATTTTCCTTCACTTTCAAAAGTATCCTGGTTTAAAGGATAAATTAATGGGGTGCCATCGCCTTCTCCAATTCTAGTCAATAAGCTGGCATAAACAACTTCAAATAACACGTGTGCTAGATATCAAAATAATTTTAATGTTAAGCTAGGTAATAAAAATATTTTCTATAATTACAGAAACACAGCAACATAGAAACATAGACACTTACAGTCTTATTGTCCTAAAACTAAAATAGAACAACAGCTATTTTAAAAGTTGGATTTTTTTTCTAAGAAACTATATTTTATTAGTTCTTTTTAAAGACTCAATGTCTTTCCCTCTTAAAAGAAGCACAGAGCTACAAACTTGTTCTTTGAATCTAATGGATAGGAATGTCAGTAAACTGAAGACACACTCTCCTGGAAGAAAGCAGTTGAAAAATGTTTCTAAAACCATCTCCATGTATCAAAAGACCAAAGAGGAGGGGGAAAAAAAAGGTGAAAGTGAGGTCATCTGTGTATCACCCATGGCACCAAGAGATATAGTTCTTGTCCTCCAAAATGGGAAGAAATTAATCCTGGGAAGGAAAGTATCCACAGTCTTTAAATTAGTAGAGTTTATTTTTCTTTTCTCATTCATTTCTTAATAAATCCAAATTGCTGCTCCACTACACATACATAAAAGGAAAGCACCAATGGTTCATCAGAAAAATGAGAAAATACATATCCCTTAGATGAGCCTAGAGTTGTGGAAAGAAGTCAGGAAATGAGGAGAGAAATCTAGCTTTATCTTCATAGGTTTTAAAGAGTTATAAAAGACTAAATAGCATCATCTATATATGGTCAACACTCTTCAGCCTCTGGAAAGTAGATGAAAGAACACTCTTCACCTTTATTACATGCTAAGTTGGTTTCAAATAACCAGTGGGCACATCAGCTAAACTGCCTATGCCTTGGGGAAAGTGGAGTATACACACAAACACATGAAGAAAGCCAAAACTGAGAGAATATCAGATACTTCCATTTATATTGAAAAGGGTTTCTGTGGCTCAGAGGGTTAAATGTCTGTCTGCAATGCGGGAGACCCAGGTTCGATCCCTGGGTTGGGAAGATCCCCTGGAGAAAGAAACGGCAACCCACTCCAGTATTCTTGCCTGGAGAATCTCACGGACAGAAGAGCCTGGTAGGCTACAGTCCAAGTCAGAGTCAAACTTCCTTAGAAATGTTTAAAATGAGAAATACAGAAGTTCAAAATCTCACATATGTAATCCTTTTTAAAAAGCACTTCCCTCACTTTCCTACCCTTAAGTAACACATTAAAGGAGAATGAACAAATTGAAGGGCTAACACATTGAAGGACATTCTCTTTAACAAGATGAGACATCGTTCTTCAGGCTGTCTTGACCAGATCTGGAAATGGACAGGTACCATGTACCCTGTCTCTTATACACATCTAGATGTGTATAAGAGACAGCAGTACCACCTTGGATCTTCCCTTTTGGTGCTATTAGGAAGTCCTTGATGATGTAGTACAAACAGCCACATAATAAGCCCTTTGGGAATCTCTGGTAAGAACACTTTGTAGCTCATTGAAATGGACCCACCCACATTACACCGAATACTAAATTATTCTGAATAGCTTAGTTACACATTTCTTATATGCCACCTTCAAATATTAACATGAAATCTGAAATGCTCTTTGGATTAAACACCAGAACAATTCTTTATTAAACTATATTCTTCAAAATAGATTCTTTTCTAAAGAATATTCTTCAATAGGTTTTTTATATCTATTTTATTAATATATTCTTTTTAGTTGCTATATGTCCTGGCTTACCTGGGACAGTCCCTAGCAAGGCCTGTCACCGCAGTAGTATTAAATTAAGATTTTCCTTCACTTTCAAAAGTATCCTGGTTTAAAGGATAAATTATATTTCTAACCAATTTATAAGTAATTTCTGAAGTATATAACTTGTAGATCATTTGTAATAGAACCTAGAGTCATTTTAGTCAAAATAGTTAAGCTTAAAGTTAAAATAACAAAAGTTTATGCTTCCAAAATAAATTTAAATTTCACTGCTACCCATAAAATTCCTTAACATTTTTAGACTACAAAAGTCATACATGAAATTTGTTTAATAAATTTTAATAGACTAAAATAATAAGCAAAAATTCTCCATAAACTTGTTCCACAAAGGCAAGCATTGTTAACAGATCTTTGTCTACAGATACAAAAACAGAGGTATGTCATTTTTCAAACTTGGATCATAATATTTTTAAACTGGTCTTTTCAGTCCGTTGCCAAAACCAGAAAGAAAAGATGTCTTAAATAGTAAATGATCTTATTTCTTTATTATGTCTCCCAATTCTGTTGACAAAAGACAAAGATCAAAACAGCATATGTTGACAGATAGTAAAGGAAAGCTGCACAGCATATGGCAACCAGGTTTCCAACCAGCAGTACAATATATCTCCAATCCACCTCTTTCATGCCCAGGTTCCTGGGCTCCTATAAGTTTTCTTACTTAAATCCTTTACCAATATTACCACTATTTAATACCACATCAAAACTCATGCTAAGAAAGACAAAAATGAGTAAAAATAACATGAACAATTTTTTAAAGAAAATCTAAAATCAACTGTCATGTTTGAATTTAAAAGTCTATTTATTACATGGGTGTTATGTCTTGATGCATGTTGTAAATAATCAATATAGGTTTGCTAATGTTTATGATAAGGATTACATTATAAAAATATAAACAAGCAATAGAAGAAATTAATTAAAAAGCAATGAAAATTAAACTCATCTTTATTAATAGTTTATTATTGATACATAACTTTTTTGCAATGATAGACATCATGTATAATATAGTGGAATAATATGAAATTATTCCTGTGTGAGCTTTGGAATTTTGTTCTCTCATAAAAGTTCTCACTAGTTAGAACTGGAATTTTCTTTTCTAGTCAATGCTGCTGCTACTGCTGCTAAGTTGCTTCAGTCATGTCCGACTCTGTGTGACCCCATAGACGGCAGCCTACCAGGCTCCCCCATCCTTGGGATTCTCCAGGCAAAAATACTGGAGTGGGTTGCCATTTCCTTCTCCAATGCATGAAAGTGAAAAGTGAAAGTGAAGTCACTCAGTTGTGTCCAACTCTTAGCGACTCCATGGACTGCAGTCTACCAGGCTCCTCTGTCCACAGGATTTTCCAGGCAAGAGTACTGGAGTGGGGTGCCATCGCCTTCTCCAATTCTAGTCAATAAGCTGGCATAAACAACTTCAAATAACACGTGTGCTAGATATCAAAATAATTTTAATGTTAAGCTAGGTAATAAAAATATTTTCTATAATTACAGAAACACAGCAACATAGAAACATAGACACTTACAGTCTTATTGTCCTAAAACTAAAATAGAACAACAGCTATTTTAAAAGTTGGATTTTTTTTCTAAGAAACTATATTTTATTAGTTCTTTTTAAAGACTCAATGTCTTTCCCTCTTAAAAGAAGCACAGAGCTACAAACTTGTTCTTTGAATCTAATGGATAGGAATGTCAGTAAACTGAAGACACACTCTCCTGGAAGAAAGCAGTTGAAAAATGTTTCTAAAACCATCTCCATGTATCAAAAGACCAAAGAGGAGGGGGAAAAAAAAGGTGAAAGTGAGGTCATCTGTGTATCACCCATGGCACCAAGAGATATAGTTCTTGTCCTCCAAAATGGGAAGAAATTAATCCTGGGAAGGAAAGTATCCACAGTCTTTAAATTAGTAGAGTTTATTTTTCTTTTCTCATTCATTTCTTAATAAATCCAAATTGCTGCTCCACTACACATACACAAAAGGAAAGCACCAATGGTTCATCAGAAAAATGAGAAAATACATATCCCTTAGATGAGCCTAGAGTTGTGGAAAGAAGTCAGGAAATGAGGAGAGAAATCTAGCTTTATCTTCATAGGTTTTAAAGAGTTATAAAAGACTAAATAGCATCATCTATATATGGTCAACACTCTTCAGCCTCTGGAAAGTAGATGAAAGAACACTCTTCACCTTTATTACATGCTAAGTTGGTTTCAAATAACCAGTGGGCACATCAGCTAAACTGCCTATGCCTTGGGGAAAGTGGAGTATACACACAAACACATGAAGAAAGCCAAAACTGAGAGAATATCAGATACTTCCATTTATATTGAAAAGAGTTTCTGTGGCTCAGAGGGTAAAATGTCTGCCTGCAATGCGGGAGACCCAGGTTCGATCCCTGGGTTGGGAAGATCCCCTGGAGAAAGAAACGGCAACCCACTCCAGTATTCTTGCCTGGAGAATCTCACGGACAGAAGAGCCTGGTAGGCTACAGTCCAAGTCAGAGTCAAACTTCCTTAGAAATGTTTAAAATGAGAAATACAGAAGTTCAAAATCTCACATATGTAATCCTTTTTAAAAAGCACTTCCCTCACTTTCCTACCCTTAAGTAACACATTAAAGGAGAATGAACAAATTGAAGGGCTAACACATTGAAGGACATTCTCTTTAACAAGATGAGACATCGTTCTTCAGGCTGTCTTGACCAGATCTGGAAATGGACAGGTACCATGTACCTGTAGCAAACACTTTAAAAAAAAAAGGGGGGTCCCACTCCAAGCTTCAGTTCAGCCCTGCTCATCCTTCTCCCCATTGTGTGGCGGTCTTTAGGACAAATTATTTGCAGAATCTCAAACTTGGCTTGGAGACAAGTTAAAATGAAAAACACCTATGAGAAGAAAATTGTAAGTTGATCTCGGACATCCATACACAGGCAATAGACAGGTCACCTGCCCTACTCTCTAGCCATAGGATAGAAAGGAAAGTTTTTCTGTCCATGTGTTAGCCAGAATTCTTTGGCTCATGCCAGACTCTCACTGACTGTCTTGCATGGCTATCGTATCTCCATTCTTTCTTTCCCAGCAGTCAATCAATCCTTGTTGTTGTTTAGTCGCTTAGTCACGTCCAACTCTTCTGCCGCCCTGCAACCCCATGGACTGTAGCGTGCCAGGCTCCTCTGTCCATGGAATTTCCAGACAAGAATACTGGAGTGAGTTGCCATTTCCTTTTCCAGGGGATCTTACCAACTCAGGAATCAAACCCAGGTCTCCCCCATTGCAGGTGGATCCTTTACCATCTGAGCCACCAGGGAAGCCCAAGAATACTGGAGTGGGTAGCCTATCCCTTTTCCAGGGGATCTTCCCGACCCAGGAATTGAACTGGGGTCTCCTGCATTGCACGCAGATTCTTTACCAGCTGAGCTACCAGGGAGGCCCTCTATAACCTAGATCTGCCTTTTTTTTTTCCACCCCCTAGTCCTTAATAGCATGCTCTTCTTTTTTTTTTTTAACCACTCAGTGTGGCTGTAGCAGACATGAGAATGTGCTTTACAGAACTCCAACCACAGAAGCTTTACTGACCAGGGGACCCAGCTGCAGCCCTCTTGAGTCCACCACTGGGCTGGCTGAGCCCATGCCTTCACCAGCTGCTCTCTGGCAAAGATTGAGTACAGCAGAGATACTAAGCAGGCTCCTTTTTGAAAGATACAAACTCCCCCAGTTGGGGGCCTTTGGCCCAGGAAAGACACAGAGACTTTGCCTAAACTTTTTAAGAACTACACTGTACTCTACAAACTTTCCTATCCAACCTTGCCTCCTTCCTTCCCTCTCATACAGGAGCAATATCTGCATTATGACCTGAAAGCTCTTTCAGTACCATCCTATATCCCCTGTGATCAAATGTATGTGTTTGCTTCTTGGAGGACTCAAAATAACACAGTAGCTCTGCCTCTTTGCTTATCCTAATTAGTGATAAATTCCTTGAAGATCTACTGAGAGATAAGCTCCTTGTCTGTAAAATTCATGCACGTAATGGCGTAATAGATATATTTGAGGAAGTCTAAAGTTAGCCATGTGGCAGAATGCATTGGTGCACATGAACTGTGATACAGAGGAAAGAATTAAAGGATGGGATTCAGTATCAGGAGCTCTGGTGAATACGTGTGTGTGGCAGGGTTGGGGGGAAAGGGTGGTGTTAGTTGCTCAGTTGTGTATGACCCCATGGTCACCTTGTGACCCCATGGACTATAGCCCATCAGGCTCCTCTGTGCATGGAATTCTCCTGGCAAGAATAATGGAGCTGGATGACGTTTCCTTCTCTACTGGTGAAGATGCTCATCTTCAAAAGTTAGGAGAGAGCAGGCACACGCAGAATTCTGTAAAGGTAGTGTGGAAGAAACAAACTGAGTAGTGAAACGAATGAAACACAAAGAAAATACATCTAGGACAAAATCTATCTCCCATTCAGAGACATCCTTTGGTATCAACTGCCTGGAATAGCACAGAAGATATAAACCGTGCTGCTTTCCAAGATCTAAAATATACAAGCAACTTATGCAGCTCAATTCCAGCAAAATAAACGACCCAATCAAAAAGGGGGCCAAGAACTAAATAGACATTTCTCCAAAGAAGACATACGAATGGCTAACAAACACATGAAAAGATGCTCAACGTCACTCACTACTAGAGAAATGCAAATCAAGACCACAATGAGGTACCACTTCACACCAATCAGAATGGCTGCAATCCAAAAGTCTGCAAGCAATAAATGGTGGAGAGGGTGTGGAGAAAAGGGAACCCTCTTACACTGTTGGTGGGAATGCAAACTAGTACAGCCACTATGGAGAACAGTGTGGAGATTCCTTAAAAAACTGTAAATAGAACTGCCTTATGACCCAGCAATCCCACTGCTGGGCATACACACCGAGGAAATCAGAATAGAAAGAGACACATGTACCCCAATGTTCATCGCAGCACTGTTTATAATAGCCAGGACATGGAAACAACCTAGATGTCCATCAGCAGATGAATGGATAAGAAAGCTGTGGTACATATACACAATGGAGTATTACTCATCCATTAAAAAGAATACATTTGAATCAGTTCTAATGAGATGGATGAAACTGGAGCCGATTATACAGAGAGAAGTAAGCCAGAAAGAAAAACACCAATACAGTATACTAACACATATATATGGAATTTAGAAAAATGGTAATGATGACCCTGTATGCAAGACAGCAAAAGAGACACAGATGTGTAGAGCAGACTTTTGGACTCTGAGGGAGAGGGAGAAGGTGGGATGATTTGGGAGAATGGCATTGAAATATGTGTACTATCACGTAAGAAATTATCTCCAGTCTATGTTCCATGCAGGATGCAGGATGCTTGGGGCTGGTGCACAGGGATGATCCAGAGAGATGACGTGGGGTGGGAGGTGGGAGGGAGGTTCATGTTTGGGAGCTCATGTACACCCGTGGCGGATTCATGTCAATGTATGCCAAAACCAACACAGTATTGTAAAGTAAAATAAAGTTAAAATAAAAATTAAAAAAATAAAAAGCAACTGTGGGAAAAAAAAAGAGTAAAGTTCTCAGGGAAAAGATTATTTTGAAACCAGAGTCAGCAAACTTTTTCCAAAAAGGGCCACTTGAAATGTAAAAGCATTCTTAGTTTGAGTCCTATAAAAACAAGGAAAGAGGGTCAAATTTGGTCTAGGGTCTATGGTTTGCAACTCCTGGCCTAAAACAATGGTGAGTAGTCCTGTCTGTCCAGGAAGGGAAACATGAAAACATGTTAATCGCTCAGCTGTGTCCAGTTGTTTGTGACCCTATGGACTGTAGTCTGCCAGGCTCCTCTGTCCATGGAATTCTGGAGTGAGTAGCCATTCCCTTCTCCAGGGGTTTTCACTTTACATGCCATATTTATATTTCATTCAAAATGAAAATAACTTTATAAACCCCAGCAGAGAAGTGTATATTGTTACAATTTAAATTATCACCTCAATTGATTGGGAATTGAAGTTTTCTGAGACAATCTTCCTTCTTTTTAAGTCACTAAAATGTCCGTTTTCTTAGTATATTTGAAAAGTAGCAACAAGAAGGTAGCCTTCTGATCTTTTGGGTATAAATTTCATTCTGAGCTACATTATGCAACTAACTGGCTCCTTAGTTCCAAAGATGATGGATTCTGCTTCCAGGTTCTGGACCCATTCAGTGGAGCACGTGGTGTACAAACTCTGGCTGGCCTTGTGACTCTGTTTTATTTTCAAAGGATTTATCCTTCATCTTTTTTGATACTTTGGTTTCTACTACCTGAAAATTGCCATATATCATGTTTGTTTATTATAAGTAATAGTGATGGTATAGTTATTTATTAAGCACTTGTGTCTTTGTGCTTAACCTTGTTATATATACTACCTTAACCTTGTTACATTATACTACTGACTTGACACCCTGAAATTGATACTTTTATGGATGTTGAAACTGGGACTCATGGAGGGGATATGATTTGACCAATGGCACAGAATTAATCTATCTGTAGTAGAATATTTTTGTCTTGGCCAGCATAGTACTCTTTCCCTTTCTTCTGGTAGTAAAAGAAGTATTTTTCTACTGTCTGTTCCACACTATAGGATTCTGGTCGATCTGTCATTCATAAGGTCCAGCTTTTCGCTGACCTAGCTCTCAAGTGTGAGTGAGTCACTAACATAGATAGTCAGGATGGATACAGTTATTGGTGTAGGAGTAACCATATGGTTCTTATAGGATCAGGGGCCAGCGCTATGGCTGTGGATGCTGGGAGAGAAATTATCTCTCTGCTTTCATGACAGTGACTGAGTGAGTCACATATATTTAGGGTACCAGGGGTGTTCTTTGTCATTACACAAACACAGCCTGCTGGTGAGTGACACCAGTATTGAGAAAAGCAGAGCTGAGAGATGGAAAGAAAGTGAATCATATGGTGTCTTCTGAATTCAGGTATAGCTGAAGCTAATGCCAATTCTTGGACTAGCCAATAACAAAGCTAACAAATATTCCTTTTGTTTAAACCAGAGTTGGTTTTCTATTAATGCAACAGGAAAAGTCCTGGCTGGTCAATGCAATACCAGAGCCAGAATTTAACCCAATATATCTAATTATATGACCATATTAATTAAGTCTTCATTAAAGACAGTGTGGCTCAGCTGGTAAAGAATCCACCTGCAATGCACTAGACCTGGGTTCGATCCCTGGGTTGGGAACATCCCCTGGAGAAGGGAAAGGCTACCCACTCCAGTACTCTGGCCTGGAGAATTCCCTGGACTGTATAGTCCATGGGGTCACAAAGAGTCAGACACAGCTGAGAGACTTTCACTTTCAACTTTCAAAGACAAATTAGAGGTTACAGTCACACCATTGTTAATAGTATAACCAAATTAAAATGTAGAAGTAGTAGCTGAATGTCCTGTGAACAGCCCTAATCATGGTAATTAGCATTTCTGCTACAATTAATTTTTTATGATTTTCCATGAGCATCTTTATGACATTTACTATGTCTTATCCACCCCTTAATCCTTCTGCTGAGCCCAATCCCTAGGACTTAAAAGGTATTCAGTAAACATTTTTTGAATAAGCAAATATTTATAGTAATTTATTAACATCTACCTTTTATTTCAAGTTAACTTGGAATACTCTTTCCAACTTAGTTGCATGTCTTAATCTCTCACCTTATTCAGGTCTTTGCTTAACAATCTGACCTTATCTGAGAGGCTTCCCAACAGAGGTTTCCAACAGAGGCCTCCTGCTCATCAGGCTCTTCCCCATCTTACTTAATTTTCTTGATAATAGCCACATCTACATTTACATTTGTTCCTTGTCACTCTCACTAGAATGTAAACTTGTTGATAACAGTGCCTCATATATAAATGGCTCTCAGAAACGACTGAACAACTGAATATTTACATTGTAAACAACGCAACTGAGGGTGCATTCAGATCCACACTTCTAATGACTTCCAATACCTTTTTAAGATTTATTTCATATTTTATAATTAAAACAGAGTTAAATTTAATGTTTATATATTCTAATGTAATGAACATATGTTTTACACATTGTGAAATATGGTCTTAAGTAAAATACTTTGCCATTGTGTAAACTGAATCTAAAAATCTACTAAATCCATACTAGTAATCATATTGATTAACACAGTATTGCTTTAAGACAGTCTGCTAAATCCACCATGTTTGCTCATGATGTTATAGCAATGATATCTTAGCCTAGATTAACTGTAATAATACATCAGGCTTAATGACATCTAGGTGTATATCATGATTGATCCATCGAAACTGGACTTGTTATTTAAAATAATACTTTGACTTCTTTTTTTTTTGCAGAACTTAATCTAATTGTCTAAACCATCAATTTTTAAGTATATACAGACATGGACCCAAAGCAATGACAACTTACTAGAAGAATTATATTTTGAGAAACTCTACACTATAAAAATAGTATAGTTACATTGGAAAAGCTTTAGATACAAATCTCTTATGACAAAGAAAGTGATCATGGAAAGAACTATATGATGCAGATTAACTACAGAACATATTCAAGTTTTCAGTCATCTCCCAGTTAGATTGACTTTAGGGTAGAGCTTAAAAAACTATGGCAATTATCACTGTTCCCTCTCTCCTAGTTTACATTTCTAAGCATTGCTCCTGTTGGTAAGCTTGCTGCTGCTGCTGCTAAGTCATTCAGAGCCAACTAGTGTTTAGAGTCGAGATTAAAGAAGAGAAATCAGGGGAGGAGAGAAGCCAGACTTCCATATGATTTTCACCTGTAACAAATACAGATGGCATGTTGTTAAATACCTGTTCCCTGACCAAGGGATCACCTCTTTCTATTTGAAAACGGTAAGATCTTTGCTCACGTGGAGATAGGTAACTTGGCTGTAGTTTCCATCTTCCTTCTTAAAATGGAGCTTGACCAAGGTTTTCTTCCTACTGAGGAGAAGGAATAGCTATATGACACACCAAGAGGTGGAACTACAAGAAATACTGTGCACAGGAACTCAGGGAGTACCGGGGAGGGAGGGGGGAGCGGGGAGAGACAGCAGGAAAGGTTTTATGCACACTGTGCTAAAATGCCAGCTCCTTTTGTAAAAATGGAAATATGGTTAATTTACAAAGTGTTGGTTTCAAGTTACCAGCTCTTTTATTTTGAACCTTTAATAAAAAGTTGCTGCTGCTGCTGCTAAGTCACTTCAGTCGTGTCCGACTCTGTGTGACCCCATAGACGGCAGCCCACCAGGCTCCCCCATCCCTGGGATTCTCCAGGCAAGAATACTGGAGTGGGTTGCCATTTCCTTCTCCAATGCATGAAAGAGAAAAGTGAAAGTGAAGTCGCTCAGTCTGTCCGACTGTTAGCAACCCCATGGACTGCAGCC
>SJYX01012960.1:103758-121697 GCA_006410675.1 Oreotragus oreotragus
AGTTATGACCAACCTAGATAGTATATTCAAAAGCAGAGACATTACTTTGCCGACTAAGGTCCGTCTAGTCAAGGCTATGGTTTTTCCTGTGGTCATGTATGGATGTGAGAGTTGGACTGTGAAGAAGGCTGAGCGCCGAAGAATTGATGCATTTGAACTGTGGTGTTGGAGAAGACTCTTGAGAGTCCCTTGGACTGCAAGGAGATCCAACCAGTCCATTCTGAAGGAGATCAACCCTGAGATTTCTTTGGAAGGAATGATGCTGAAACTGAAACTCCAGTAGTTTGGCCACCTCATGGGAAGAGTTGACTCATTGGAAAAGACTCTGATGCTGGGAGGGGCTGGGGGCAGGAGGAGAAGGGGACGACAGAGGATGAGATGGCATCACGGACTCGATGGACGTGAGTCTGAGTGAACTCCGAGAGATGGTGATGAACAGGGAGGCCTGGCGTGCTGTGATTCATGGGGTCGCAAAGAGTCGGACATGACTGAGTGACTGAACTGAACTGAACTTGCTATGTGAAGGATATTTAGTAAAACAGTTGGAATAGTGGCCCATGTATGCTTACAGGCAGTTGTAAATTCCATCTCCCCCAACAGCCCTAAACAAGCCCAGGTGACTGGCATGCACAGTGTAGCTGCCCCTCAAGACATTAATGCTTCCCCCACTGGTCTTGCCGGTAGTGGTCACAAACCTCTTCCATTGTCCCTGGGGAGAAAAAAGCAGTGCTTATCCTCAGCTTCAAGCTCATTACACCGTCTCAACTTCCAGGTCTCTGACCAGTGAGTCAGCATCCCTTTCTTTCACTTGATATTATTTAAACTCCTCTAGATCACCACTGGGGCTTCCCTGGTGCTCAGACAGAAAAGAATCTGTCTGCAGTGCAGGAGAACTTGGTTGGATCCCTGGGTCAGGAAGATCCCCCCTGGAGGAGGGCATGGCTACCCACTCCAGTATTCTTGCCTGGGAAATCCCATGGACAGAGGAGTCTGGAGGGCTACAGTCCATGGGATCACAAAGAGTCAGACACAACTGAGAAACTAACACTAGTACTACCACAGGCCACCACTGTGTTTACAAAATGGATTCATCCTGCACTCATTATCCCCTTATTTTCTTCTTTCCAGTCCAATTTCTGACACAAAGAATATTACTTAACTACTCCACTGTGCTGGCACTAATATTTGAGAAAATAGGTACATTCTAAAATATGACCTTTGTGGAACTTTTAGTGAAGGTTCAAAAGTTTTATTTGAAGGTTAAAAACTTAGTCAAGTTTTAAAAAGAGGATAGAACAAGCCACTGCACATTTAATTACTAGATATTGTATTGAAATATCATAGGCATTGTTCTTAACCCCTCAGGTATGGGTCCAGGCACTGACACTTTTAGAAAGCCTTCCAGGTTATTCTAATGTGTAGGCAGTGATGAGATTTACTGTGCTGATAAGTCTCCACCCTAATTAACACTTAGCTTTCAGTTGTAGTTAGGGAATTATGAAGGTGGAAGCAACAAATGCTAACCCATTGCTTCTCAAACTTCTGTGTGCACAAGAATTATCTGCAGTTCTGCTAAATATACACAGTTTCCTGGGCCTTCCCCACAGGTCACATGTGAAGAGGTGGGGACTCAGAACTTATGTTTTTAATAAGGGACCTGGATGATTCTGATGTGGTCCCTAGATCACATTTTAATGAAAGCTACTTAAAGTCTAGCCACTATCTTGACTTGTGTGGCGATGCTTAGTATTATGACAAGGTAGTCCAGAATTTTAAGTTGGCTTAAAACTCAACATTCAGAAAACTAAGATTGTGGCATCTGGTCCCATCACTTAATGGCAAATAGATAGGGAAACAGTGGAAACAGTGACAGACTATTTTGGGGGGCTCCAAAATCACTGCAGATGGTGACTGTAGCCATGAAATTAAAGACACTTGCTCCTTGGAAGAAAAATTATAACCAACATAGACACCATATATTAAAAAGCAGAGACATTATTTTGTCTACATAGTCCATCCAGTCAAAGCTATGGTTTTTCCAGTGGTCATGTATGGATGTGAGAGTTGGACGGACTGTGAAGAAAGCTGAGCGCCGAAGAATTGATGCTTTTAAACTGTGGAGTTGGAGAAGACTCTTGAGAGTCCCTTGGACTGCAAGGAGATCCAACCAGTCCATTCTAAGGAGACCAGTCCTGGATATTCCTTGGAAGGACTGAAGGTGAAGCTGAAACTCCAATACTTTGGCCACCTGATGTGAAGAACTGACTCATTTGAAAAGACCTGATGCTGGGAAAGATTGAAGGCAGGAGGAGAAGGGGATGACAGAGGATGGATGGTATCACCAACTCAATGGACATGAGTTTGAGTAAACTCCGGGAGTTGGTGATGGACAGGGAGGCCTGCTGTGCTGCAGTCTATGGGAATGCAAAAAGTTGGACATGACTGAGTGACTGAACTGAACTGAGTCCAGAATTAACAAATCATAATGACCATCTTGAAAAGCAAAATTATTTTATAAATTTAATATCTTTGAATTTCACTCTTTTTAAAAAATTTCACTCTGATTAATATCCTTAGTGGATATAATGAGTTATCAAAAATCAGTTTTTTTTAAATATAATTACTAGATAGATGTTCACAGCACTTTGACAATCATTTTCCCCTTGGCACTATCATGACCTATTTAGAAAACTAAACAAGATCCACTGTTTTGAGAAAAATAGGGTAGAAAATACAAAAAAAAAAATTGAGAGAGGAAAATTATTTAGTTGTACATGTACATGTCTATGTGACTGTTTTCCTTTTCTCGTTTTCTGGGGGAAGAGGAGAGAAGGGTAACAAAAGTCAACTTCAAGGTTTTATTTTAAAATTACTAAAACTTTTAACTAATGATGTAGACATAAAATCTTATGACTGTTGCTCATTTTAGCTCAATGTAACTAAGTTGTCTTAATTAAAAGTTAGGCCACTTGATGCCAGGATCTTAAGTTCTAAGAATTGGAAAAGATCCTGATGCTGAGAAAGATTGAAGGCAGGAGGAGAAGCGGGGGACAACGGATGAGATGGTTGGATGGCATCACCAACTCAGTAGACATGAATTTGAGGCAAGTCCAGAGGATAATGAAGGACAGGGAAGCCTGGCATGCTGCAGTTCATAGGGTCATAAAGAGTCAGACATGACTTAGCAATTGAACAACTATAACTGAATAAGAAGACTATTAAAAATAAGTCTTCAAGACAGAAGGGACTTCCCTGGTGATCCAGTGGCTAAGACTATGCACTCCCAATGAGGGGACCTGGGTTTGATCTCTGGTCAGGGAACTAGATTCCACATGCTGCAACTAAGACTTGGTGAGGCCCAAATAAATAGATTTGGGGCTTCCCTGTGGCTCAGATGGTAAAGAATCTGCCCACAATGCAGGAGACTCAGGTTTGATCCCTGGGTTGGGAAGATCCCCTAGAGAAAGGAATGGCAACCCACTCCAGTATTCTTGCCTGGAGAATTCCATGGACAGAGGAGCCTGGTGGGTTACAGTCATGGAGTCGTAAAGAATCGGGAACAACTGATCAACTCACAATTTCACTTTATTTTCTTTCAAGACAGAAATAAAACATAAACAAAAACAGAATAGAGACATAGAGCTCCATGAAGAAAAATGCACATGTAAACCATAACACATAACAGTATGAACTGCCTGATGTTATACAACGCATAACAATGCTGTTGTTTGAACTGCTAAGTCATGTCTGACTCTTTTGCAACCCCATGGACTGTAGCTCGCCAAACTCCTCTGTCCATGGGGTTTTCCAGGCAAGAACACTGGAGTGGGTTGCCATTCCCTTCTCGCAGGGATCTTCCCAACCCAGTGATCAAACCCATGTCTCTTGCATCAGCAGGTGGATTCTTTACCACTGAGCCACCCAGGAAGTTTATTACAATGTTAGCTAATGTATGATGGTATATTATACTGATCTTTGTTCTACTTTTAGACTAAAGTTTCCTGAATGATGCCAATAAAAAATGTATATTTATGCCTTTCGATTCTTTTAATTTGAAAATCAAGAGCAAGCATGTTAATTTTATTTTCTTCCAAGTCAAGGCCTGAAATTCACTATGTTAAACCATCTGAATCCTACCTCCCTATGAACAGGCACACCTGCAGAAGATCAAAGTTCTCATTGACCTTGGGAACACAGCAGTTTTGAACGAATAATCTCATTTAGTAAAAAGAAAACCATATGTGAATCAACATTAACCGCTCTTAGCCCACATCAAGGATGATGGCTCCCTTGGCACCAATCTGATTCTTGAGCTAAGGAATTTGGCCTGAGCTTCCCCTTGCTTCACCAGGACAGACTGATAAAGAGGTACAACATTAGTTTAATCAGTTGCTTCACATTTCTGAATTTTTCCAAATATGTCCTTCACGAGTTTGTTTTCTATAGAAATACAGAAAGAATGTTTTCATATGTATATTTCAGTTCTGAAATCAGTTCCCTGTTCATTAGAGAGAATTGAGCTTAGCAAATATGAGTAACAACAACTACTAACATGTATTTACTGCATACTCTGCCAAGGACAAAGCTAGAAGTTTTACATGCTTCATTTCTGATATTCGCAACAATACATCTAGTTACTATAATTATCCTCACTGTGCAGATGAGAAAAGTAAGGTGCAGAGAGCTTAATGATTTGCCCCAAATTTGGCAAATTTATTACAGGGGAAACAAAATATAATGTGATAATAATCCATAAATCTTGAATCACATTTTTCTGCCTTCGTCTGGGCTGTATTTAAAAAGTAAACCACTGACTTTTATTTAGTGTTTACTTCATGTTAGGCACCTTTCTAAGTATTTAAATGCTGCATTAATTCTTTTAGAAAGTATGTTGTTCTTCCCACTGTATAACTGATGAAACTAAAGCACATAGAGGTCAAGAAACTTGCCTAAAGCCTCAAAGCTGATAAATGGAGGACCTATAAATTAACCCAGGCAATTAGCTTCAGATTATGTACCTTTGACCGTGATGCTATGAGAATATTAATAAGTTTCAAACAACCATTTTTAATTTAGTTCTTAAAATGTACAATCACGTACGCTCCAACCAAGTGCATCAGGATTTATCATAACAAGACAGAATGTCAATATGAATAATTCTAGTTGGTAAAAAAAGGGAAGACTAATCCTCTACATCCCAAAATTTGGGCAACAGAAACAGACCAGATTACTGAGCTAGGTGGTTTTCAGTAGTTATGAAATTTCAGAGTAATGAGCATTTTATCTTAAATAAAGCTGTTGTTTTTCTTTTTTAAAATCCATTTGCATATCTAAATGATACAACAAACAGCAAATGGGAAGAGATATAAATAAACACCAGTGCAATACTGGGAGAGGCAACCCTACATACAATGTCCATCAGGTCATCTTTTCTGTATTTTAGTATCACAACTGTGATGCACTAAGGTAAATATAAAAAATCATAGTAAATAAATGCATGGTACTTCGTAAAAGAGGAAAAATCTGAGAGGGAAAAGAAGGGATAATCTTAATAAGATCCAGTAGTTTCTGGTAGATTTGACAAATCTGAACCGGAGGAAAAGATGATTATCACACTGTCTGTCAGGGACTGGTCATGATATAACAGCTTGAGTTCAGAGACTTGCTTTACGAAAGCCATAGGACTTGTTAGTAAACAATAACACCATTAAAAGGAAGGGAAAAAATGTGTATTTTCAGAGGAAAGAAAACTGCAACTCTTTTACTTAATAAATAGCAAACATCAATGCTGAATTACTCAGGCATACATACTGCTTAGATTTAAATGAGAAGATACTCATACAAATGGAGAGTCTCTGCGCTCTTGTTGCTGTCTCTCTCTGCCCCACTACCTTCACTTTCCTGGGAGCTCAGCCCAGGACTATCACCGGGTTCACAGCGGCTGTCCTTGTGCATGGTGCTGATTTTCCACGTGCAACAACATGGACTCCAGAGAGAGATTACGGTGTGTGTTAACAGTGAGTCTGATTCTAGTCTTCCAGCAAGACATAGGCTTGTTATGTTAAATGTGGAAAAAATACTGAGTAGAAGTTGTGTTCTTAAATTGTTTTCAGGGCTTCTAAGAGTGAGTCTAAATGGTTCTTGAAAATTAGCCAGGATCAAATACTATTGCAAATTAAGCCCATACAAATTACGGACTTTTCGGGGGGTGGATAACAAGCTTGGAAGAGAAGTGCAGTCCATGTGAGCCAGCAATGAAGATTTGGAAAAGATGTACATAGTGATGTGTTCGGTGCATGGTATTTTGAGGAGGGCTTCATCAAAAAGGAGGTGTAAGCTTTCCCCAACAGATTTGAGAGCTGTGCCTTTTCTGTGCAATATTATAGACAGTATGTCAGAACCCAGATGGTTGCATTCACATGTAGGTTTTGGCTGTCATCTAAACTGGACAGATTAAATATATATGGAAATGAACAGTCTTATTTTTGTAGTTTTATATTATACAAAAAACAGTTAAAAGATGAAAAAAAAAAACCCCGTTCTTTGATTTTTGACTGTTGTTCTATTTAACCAGGGAAGGCAATGGCACCCCACCCCAGTACTCTTGCCTGGAAAATCCAATGGACGGAGTAGCCTGGTGGGCTGCAGTCCATGGGGTCGCTAACAGTCGGACAGACTGAGCGACTTCACTTTCACTCTTCTCTTTCATGCATTGGAGAAGGAAATGGCAACCCACTCCAGTATTCTTGCCTGGAGAATCCCAGGGATGGGGGAGCCTGGTGGGCTGCCGTCTATGGGGTCACACAGAGTCAGACACGACTGAAGTGACTTAGCAGCAGCAGCAGCAGCAGTTCTATTTAACCATTAATACTCTGAGATGAATTACTTATATACAATTAACATGTATATACAAATAACTTAAGAAATTTTGTAACCCCTAGATTCTGATCCCTGCATATAATTTAATGAACAAACAGGAAAAGAAAGGAAATGGTAAAAAAGATTTTGCCTTTAAAATGAGTCTATTTGTTCTCTTAAATAGATAACACTGTTTTTGAAAGATCCAAATTCTCTCTTAAGCTATTAAAATGACTTCTTTAGAAGTTTCCTTTTTAGTTTCTTTCTTAAAATTGTCTGATCCATCTAAAAGCCAGTTTCCACATTTCTAAACTTGACTGCTCACTACCATCAAGAAAGGATTTGATTACAATGTTTTAGAAACAAAATGCATGGTGTTTGGGAATTAAGTACTCATTGTAACTATATTCAAAGCATGGTGTCACAGGCTACATTATTTTTTTTCTTTTGAACTATAAATTCTTCAACTTAGATGGCATGGCACTATTGAAAACAGACCGCCATATGCCTTTGATTTCACTTAGAGACATGCCATCTGCCACCATATTCAATGATGATTCAAAAAAATATGAAGAAGGAGAAGAAGACACAGAAGAGAAGGAAGGAGGGAGGATATGNTTTTTTTCTTTTGAACTATAAATTCTTCAACTTAGATGGCATGGCACTATTGAAAACAGACCGCCATATGCCTTTGATTTCACTTAGAGACATGCCATCTGCCACCATATTCAATGATGATTCAAAAAAATATGAAGAAGGAGAAGAAGACACAGAAGAGAAGGAAGGAGGGAGGATATGGAAGCAGAGGAGGGGAAAGAAGGAGGATAGCAGAAGACTGTGATCAAACGCAGGAATCTCACCCGTCATGTTCAGTCTAGCATCTAGCCCAGGACTAGTTCAGAGTATCTCTAGTCATGAAGCCAAAGCCAGACAGTATCAACTAAATCCTTTCTTTTTCTGTAGGCAATGAATGGAGTACAGTGCAGTTCACTCAGCATGATTATTGACATGGTTTTAGAAAAAAGTCTTTGATATGAAAGAGAAAGCCAAAGATCCTAGGGCAATTTATATTTTAAAGGAGTTTTGGCCCAGGGACTGGGATTAAAACAGGGCAAACTTGCTTGTGCACAGTTAATTTATTTGTAAAACAAAAATGCAATCCTTCATGGGGGGTGTGGAGAAAGGAGAAAATGGCAAAACATCTGGGACTTGGGGGAGGTTATTTATATTGAAGAAAATATCTAAATCTATTTTGGTACTATGTTTTATCAAGTGTGAAATCATCCCAGTATATATTTTAACTCTACATAATAAAATTACTGTAATAAATCCTTTAAGATGATTCCCAAAGAACAGAAGTAATTTTTCTAAGAAGCTTAAAAATAGAAGTCTCTTTCAAATGCATCCAGGTCATGCTCTCACAGTCAATATTTTACTGTAGACATAAAATAGAATAGAATATGTATGTGTATATATATATATATATTTATATATAATATGTATAACTGAATCACTTTGCTGTACCACAGAAATTAATACAACATTATAAATCAACTATACTGCAATTAAAAAGAGTAGAATAATTATACATATTTTGCAGAAAAAATTTTGTAAATAATAGTGTGCTTAGTTGGTTTTGTTTACTTGAAAGAGGAAAAGATTCAAAACCTGTGGACCAAAATTTTGTCTAAGAGAATACTATATGGAGAACCCAGCTGGATTTTGACCAAATTTTTCCTTGTAAAATTAAAAAAATGTTACAAAACTAAAACAGGTTTTGAGGGTAAGATGTAACCCTCTTTCAAAAATCTATAGCTAATAGTACAAGGTAGTCTTGTACCTAGCTTGTAAGATTTATTTGAAATGTTTTATCCCAGATATCCAAAAGAAAAAATGGTTCCCAAATAACTGAATTTTCCGTACACTTCTAAGAAATAAAATTTGATGAAATTATTTGCCACTTCCCAAAGGTAACTAATTATAAGAAATAATTATATTTGGCCTATTGTAGAAATTTCATGTCACTATCTATTGAAAAGTATTTAACAGGTACCTAGAAAAGTATTATGGGAAGTATAAAAAGAAGCTAATTAATAACATGTGGCAATTATATATTTCTCTATAGTTTATTTACAATATGTTTTTACCTTCTTTATCTGATAAATGTATTTTCCTGTTTTAAAAACAAGGAAACAGTCTTAGCAGTGTTAATCACCTAGGTAGGTTCAAACTGCTAATAAAAGTTAGAATCAGAAGTGAACTCAGCTGATGTCGTGTCAGAGTTCCCTGTATTCTGGTGCCTCTGTCTCTGCCAAAGACACTGGTGCTTCAACTTTCAGAGCTTGATATTAATCCCATAGAGTCCGTCGGTGTTTTCTGTCTTCTGTGGATAGAAGTGCTTTGGAAGCAGTAACATGTAAAGCCATTTTCAGCAGCATACACTTCTACAAGTTAAGGATTTAAGAATTTACTAGGGAAACTGAAAAGAGGTGTCTTTATGTCACAATTTGACACACGTTAGTCATGTGACAAATTATACATGCATGAATGAAGTACTGTTGCAAATATCCTTGCTATTGATATCATATATTGATATATTAGAGTGATAATTTGTTCAGCACAATTAGAAAATCAGACTCATATAACAGGGTTCATCATAGAATAAATACACACCTCACAATTTACTTACCCAGGTCAAATTTGGGCATATAATTTATTAAAACCTGTTAGCATAGCTCAGAGGTGTTAGAGAATGTCTAGTACTAAATAATTATTCTGCCAATTATCCAATAACTTATTTGTGGGGAAGGTCTAATCTCAGAAACTCTTTTGCTGCTGTGGAAACAGAATTTGAGATGTAGGAATCCTTCAAACATAGGTGTCTCCCAGGGCAATCTTCAAAGTCAATATGAGTGGGGTCATGCAAGAAAGCTTAAAGTGTGCTGAATTTCTTGGAGAAAAAAGTAGAAGCCCTTGGATAATATTTCTCTGAATCGTACCATATCTACCATTTCTAGAAATATAGAGAGTTGTTTATAGAAAAAAAGAAGAAGAAGCAGGAGGAACTGAGAAGAGGCAAGGAAAGTAAAACAGGTAATACAACAAAAGTGCTCTTCAGGTTAAGCACTTGGGGTTTAGAACTGAGTCAAAAGCAGCTCCTGGGTCCACGAGATGGTGACTCTGTCTGGTAGAAAGGCTAGAACTTGCACGCTGATGGAGAGATTGATGGAGTCAGGTCAAAGACCCTGATCCCTTTCTTGTCTGCACTCTGACAGAGCCTGGCAAAAAACTGCAGTTTCATTCACAGGGGAGTTTTCACTTCACTTAGCCAAGCTGTGTTTATTAACACAGCTTACTTATTACTTTGCGTTAATAAATTTTGTTAAGTTTTCTGTATGTTAATAAAACAGTACCCAGAGCTCTTCCTACCGAAAGCATCTATCAAGTCAGAAATAGGATGAGATGCTCTCCAAAGTCTCTTCCAGATTTAACATGAGAATTTAATAAGCAGAATAAAATCTAAGTGTGTTTTTAATAACTAAAAATTTGGAAATGTATATTAAAAATCCATGGTTCAGGGATTCTTATTCAGATTCTTATTCAAGGATTCTTATTCTTCTTATTAGAAAAATGGATAGCTAACTTTATACAACCAATTTCCTGCTAAGTTTGGAGTATGTTTTTTATCCCTAGATAGTAGATAAAATTCTCTCAATTGATGTGTTGTTGGTTTTTTTTTTTTCCCCATTTGCCAGTTGCTCTTTTTTTCACTTGCCTCTTTTAGGAATTTGCTTGGCTCTTTTCCTCCATTTAATGACTATATTTAAGAAAGGATTTGGCAATGTGCCTAGAGGCTCTTGGGTGTTGGATGCCATATAAACAAAATTAATTACTAATTTCAGTGCCAATATCAGATCACTGGCAGTGAGAGGTTAGTTGACAAAAAAAAAAAAAATCAGTGTCAAAATTTTCAACAAAATATAGTATGCTTTCACATACATTAAGAATATGCAAAAATTAATAGAAATAATCCCGCCTATTTGTTTATACTTATATAGTACTTTATGGTTATTTTCAAATGTCTTCATACACATTATTTAATTTGGTTGTCAACACAACCTCATGTGCTGGCTACTACTATTATTAACATCATTTTATGAAATTAAGGAACCACCCCTCAAAGCTGCTGCACTATCATATGTATTTTTTTTCATTCACTCAACAGATAAAGTACTGAAAATCTCCTAAGTGTCAGATGTCACAGTGGGGTGACCAGCCATCCTGGCAAATTTGTTCAGAGCTGAAGAGTTTCCTGGGACGTAGACTTTCAGTGCTAAAACAAGATAGCCCTTGGCAAACTGGGATGCCTGGTCAACCCTAACAATTTTTGTCACTTTAACAGCACATCATGATTCCAGTCATAAAAGAAGTTCCATCTCTCCTTCATTGGCCTTTCCTCACTCAGGACTTTGCTTCTGGACCCCACTCCCAACTCTACACTAAAAATCCTCTCAATATTGCCAGTGATCCCCTCAGCACCAAAAATAGCCCCTATGTTCCCAACTTCTCTGAGATTTTTAACATTTCAACTACCTGGTATTCTCTTGGACTTCACTTTCTGCCTTGCCTTTCTCTCTCCTGCAATAAGTCCTACATTTTCCCACCTAAACTTCCAGCATTAAGCACTGACCCCCAGATTTTATACTCATATCAGCAGTATAACAGCTTTGGCACAAGGGTGTCTGACAGAGAGCTGCTCTCCTTCTGGCCATCCCACCAAGTATTAGAACGAATCAAACCTCAAAACAAAAAGTTTTTTATCTCCACGGCCAATTCCCCCCTTCTTGATCCCCGCTGCCCCCCACTCCTATCTCTGTTGTTTGGCAGCCCCCTTGTTACCCAGGCTCCATCTCAATCATCATTTTTTCTTCTTCAGCGACATCTAATGTATTACTAGTTTTTAGCAAGAAATTCTTTAGAGAGTTCTTCATATTCTTCTTTTCTTTTCCTGCCATTAGCACTACAACAAAGTTCCTCTCTCTGTCTTGCATTGCTGTTCTAGTCTTTTCCATGAACTAGCTAAACCTCTTCTTTTCATTTCTATGTTCACACCAATTTAGACTGCAGTGTTATTAAAGTTAAAGCCCAGGTTAAAGTACGTTCTGGTGTTCATTCTCAGTGTTCTCTTATATGTACCCCATTCTCCAGCCAAAATAAGCTACTTGATATGCAGTCCTTTCTTCTCTATGCCTTTATTTATAGTTTATTCTTTACATGTGAAATATTTTTGCCCTTCAAAATGTTACTCTCTTAAAATTTCTGAGTTTAACTGAATTTTTTTGCAACTCCCAAAGGATATAAGCATTCCCTCCTTTGAACTCATTTCAGTTGGTACCCCTGTATGACTCATCTCACCTGCTTTATATTACAGTTATGCGCATCCTCTTCTCAGTTCTCCAGCTAGATTGTATATTGCTTGAGACCAAGACTGTGTCCGCCTCATTTTAGGATCCCTGCTTCCTCCAGCAGGCACTCATTAAGTTTTCTTTGAAGACTGAATTATTCCTCTCCCAATTCTGGTTTTAAAATGCTTTTTGTAGTTAAGTTATGTTGGATATGACTTAACTTGGACAAATATATAGTGAATTCATGAACATTGTCATTAAGAAACAAAAAACTTAAACACCCAATTATTGTCCAACATCAACACAAAGTTTCTGAGTACCAGAAGCATTCATACTGGGAGATTAACTTCCAGTTGGGTGTTTGTACACACACATCAGCCCAGCCAACTCCTTATCAGCTCCACCACAGAAAACGCCACAGAGAAGGAGAGCTATTCCAGAATGGGCAATCACTTTTGTTCAGAAAATAGACTTTAATTGAGTAATTTTTCAGATGGTCGGGATTGAATTGGTATGGTACTGCAGGAAGAATGCCTGTTTTGGGCCTAAATTATTTCTCCCTGTTTAGAGGGGGCCACATCGTAAGCACGAGATTCAACACAATTGTGAAATTATAAATACATATTTGGATTTTTGGACAACTCCAAAAGAAACCCATCAATAATGGCCTTTGAAGGGTTTCACTTAATTAACCTGGAGTCAGTTAAAACACTGGAACTTAAAAGGTTCATCATAACATTTGTTTAGTTTTTATGGAGATAATTTCAAAAATAGCAAAGTTGAAAAGAAGTAGAATCATTTTTCATAATTTTTCAAATATTCTCCTAAAGACTTTGGGCCCACATCTGGAAGGAAAATAAGAGCCTTATGTGAAGAAAATCATCTTATATCTTGCCTTATCCACTGTTCTCTCCCTTTAAAATTCTCTTGTCATCATCAAGTTTCTTCAGCTGTGCACAAACACCCAAGGGCCTCCTACTTCAGGCACTACTGTCAATGCCCAGAGGATTGAGACCTCGTCCTTGCTCTTGCCTCTTAATTATAGCTGACTCTGTCCCTTGTTCTGAACTGAGCTATATCAAAGAAAGCAGGAGATGAATGAGTGATCCATGTATCTGACATCTAATATCTGTTGCTTCGGATATGGGGTTTGATTTAGAGTCTCTATCAGAGAGTTTAAGGAAACAAAGTCTTTTATATTCTTAAATAAATTCATGCACTGATGCACTATTTACCTTCACTGGCACTTTTATTATTTAGAACAATGGGCTTTTTCAGTTAGGCAGTATTTTGGATTTTCCCTCCCTCTCACATTTACAAACAAAAACATTCAGTTTGGTAACCTAAACAAGGATAAAAGAAAAGAGAAACATGGCAGCAAGACTACAAAACTCCAATTTGTCATTGTCATTTTTTTATATAAAGGATATAGAATGGAAAGCAAAATAACCCTCACCTTTGCATTTAAATAATGGCCTGAAATTAGTACATTAAAATTACTCCCTCTGTAGATGCATCATAGTTATTATCTCTTTACACTGTGATGTAACTATAATCAGTTTTTGAAGCATAAGGGTCTCCATCCTGTAAAAAGACCCTCACCAAACACTGAATGGGGCTGAAGTCCCACCTGTGCTCTGATAACTGCTCCTGGGTATCCTGACCCAGAGTGGCCCCTTTCCCAAGAGACAAGGCACCTCTTTCTCAACACAAAGGCACCATCTGCTCTTTCAAACTTTTGCTGGAGCTGCATTGGTCCACAGGGGTACATTTTTGCTAATTGGCATGTGCAGAAGGGGCATCTTTCTTTAATTTGTACAAAGGCACTGTGTAAGCCAGCTGCAGTTTGATCTTTAGGATCTAATTCATGTTTCTGGAAGAATAATGGAAACAATGCAACCAGGATTAAGCAGGTTTCACTAACAGAACCAGGCTTAAATTGAAGAAAGTAGGGAAAACTGTTCAGGTAGGACCTAAATCAAATCCCTTATGATTATACAGTGGAGGTGACAAATAGATTCAAAGGATTAGATGTAGTAGACAGAATGCCTGAAGAACTATGGATGGAGTCTCATAGCATTGTACAGGAGGTGGTGACCAAAACCATCCCCAAGAAAAAGGAATGCAGAAAGGTAAAATGGCTGTCTGAAGAGGTCTTAGAAATAGCTGAAAAAAGAGAAGTGAAAGGTAGAGGAGAAAGAGAATGATAAATCCAGCTGAATGCAGAGTTCCAGAGAATTTCAAGGAGAGATAAGAAAGCCTTCTTAAGTGAACAAATAGAGGAAAATAATAGAACAACAAAGACTAGAGATCTCTTCAAGAAAACTGGCAATACCAAGGGAAAATTTCATATAAAGATGGGCCCAATAAAGGATATAAATGGCAAGAACCTAACAGAAGCACAAGAGATTAAGAATAGGTGTCAAGAAAACACAGAAGAACTGTACATAAAAAAAAAAAAAGGTCTTAATGACTCAGATAACCATGATGGTGTGGTTACTCAACTAGAGCCAGATATACGGTTGTCTGAAGAGGTCTTAGAAACAGCTGAAAAAAGAGAAGTGGAAGGCAGAGGAGAAAGAGAATAAATCCAGCTGAATGCAGAGTTCCAGAGAATTTCAAGGAGAGATAAGAAAGCCTTCTTAGTGAACAAATAGAGGAAAACAAGAGAACAACAAAGACTAGAGATCTCTTCAAGAAAACTGGCAATACCAAGGGAAATTTTCATATAAAGATGGGCCCAATAAAGGATATAAATGGCAAGAACCTAACAGAAGAACAAGAGATTAAGAATAGGTGTCAAGAAAACACAGAAGAACTGTACGAAAAAAAAAAAAAAAGGTCTTAATGACTCAGATAACCATGATGGTGTGGTTACTCAACTAGAGCCAGATATCCTGGAGTGTGAAGTCAAGTGGGCCTTAGGATGCATTACTACAAATAGAACCACAGTTTTTACTGATCCAGCATTTACTTGCTTTAAAGTCAACTGATAGCCNAAAAAAAAAAAAAGGTCTTAATGACTCAGATAACCATGATGGTGTGGTTACTCAACTAGAGCCAGATATCCTGGAGTGTGAAGTCAAGTGGGCCTTAGGATGCATTACTACAAATAGAACCACAGTTTTTACTGATCCAGCATTTACTTGCTTTAAAGTCAACTGATAGCCAGAGGGAAATTGGGAAGACACCTGAGATCCTGGCAGGTGTTCAGAGGGGGTATGGCTCACTAGGGAAGGCATTATGGAGTGAATGTAAATGGGGTCTCAGAGGATACGGATATTAGAACTACATTTATGCTGCCCGGTGAGGAGTCATGGCTGAGAGGACAAGTCAAGGGGATAAAGGTCATGATTCCTATGAAGTGGAACAAACCTTGGTAAGGTGTGTTGCCAGGTGGAATATTAATTCTGAATTTGAGATGGCACTGCAGGTACAGGCATATCCTGACATTAATTGAGAAATCCCTTAGACATTAGAGAAGGGGAAAGACTTTCTGACTGTAAGGCCATTCTTGGAGGGAATGTACAAATGTAATTGCAGTCTTCTTCATCTCCTGTGGGTGCTGATGGAGAGAATCAGCCTCTGTTCAACGGATACTACCAGGACTCCATGGTCTCTTTATTCGTCTGGTCTTTGGGGACACCCTGTGACTCTGGTGTTCCTCTTCTGTTCCTTATTGGAGCAGTGCTTCTCCACGCTGATCCAACTCTGACCCCACCTCCTCCCCCTGTACTGTAGTGGATGTTAACTAGGATTTTACAGAGAAATTGAAGATGAGCTGCTGACACCTTCTCCAGCCTTAACTAGTCATCCATTTAATAAGTATTGATCAAGGACTTGCTGCGCACCAGAGATAGTAACTGGCATTGCTTATACAGATGAACAGAGGGACAGGAGCCTGTGTCCTTCAAGGTCACCAGTCTAAACACAACCACCTGTATCCACATCCATTCTTCCTTTCTTCATTTCTTTATGATATCTTAATAAATTTCGTTACGTCTGTATTAGATGTTCTGTTCTGGTTCTCATCCCATAAAGACTTTCTCATTGTTTGTTTTTTTTTTAAACAATTTCCTTTTACTTGTTTATCTTTTTTTCTCCTTCTGATCAGTACATAATAATCAGTATTCTGTTGTTTTTAAATTCTCCCTCAAATTCTGATCACTGGTCTTGCTTTCTGATCCTCTTCATCATAGATTTCACAGACAAGTTGCTGGTCCTGGACACATACACTTCTTCACCTACCACTCTAACTTGCCAAGCTTGCTCTCACCAGAGCCACTAAGTATAATGAATATCTTTTAGGACTGATCTTACTTATTTCTTGGTAGCATTTTAAATGTTAGGCAAACTTTTTTATATTAAAGATTCCCTTCTTTATGCTTCCAGCACAATACAACCTCTGGTTTTGCTCTTAAATTTCTGGCTGCAGATGCTCATTGTCCTTCATGAAATGCTCTGGCCTTCTATAACTTCAAGACTTTCTAGAACTAACACCCCCAAAAGATGTACTTTTCAAATAGGGGACTGGAATGCAAAAGTAGGAAGTCAAGAAACACCTGGAGTAACAGGCAAATTTGGCCTTGGAGTACAGAATGAAGCAGGACAAAGGCTAATAGAGTTCTGCCAAGAGAATGCACTGGTCATAGCAAACACCCTCTTCCAACAACACAAGAGAAGACTCTACACATGGACATCACCAGATGGACGACACCGAAATCAAATTGATTATATTTTTTGCAGCGAAAGATGGAGAAGCTCTATACAGTCAGCAA
The DNA here is from genome assembly GCA_006410675.1 of Oreotragus oreotragus. NCBI lineage: Eukaryota > Metazoa > Chordata > Mammalia > Artiodactyla > Bovidae > Oreotragus > Oreotragus oreotragus. The sequence goes on from SJYX01012960.1 coordinate 120,800, forward strand.
AAGCAAGATCGGGAGCTGACTGTGGTCCAGATCATGAACTCTTTATTGCCAAATTCAGACTGAAATTGAAGAAAGTGGAGAAAACCACTAGACCATTTAGGTACGACCTAAATCAAAGCCCTTATGACTATACAGTGGATGTGAGAAATGGATTTAAGGGACTAGATCTGATATACAGAGTGCCTGATGAACTATGGACAGAGGTTCATGATATTGTACAGGAGACAAGAATCAAGACCATCCCCAAATAAAAGAAATGCAAAAAAGCAAAATGGCTGTCTGAGGAGGCCTTACAAATAGCTGTGAAAAGAAGGGAAGCAAAAACAAAAGGAGAAAAGGAAAGATATACCCATTTGAATGCAGAGTTCCAAAGAATAGCAAGGAGAGATAAGAAAGGCTTCTTCAGCAATCAATGCAAAGAAATATAGGAAAACAAAATAAAGGGAAAGACTAGAGCTCTCTTCAAGAAAATCAGAGATACCAAGGGAACATTTTATGCAAAAATGGGCTCAATAAAGGACAGAAATGGTAGGGACCTAACAGAAGCAGAAGATATTAAGAAGAGGTGGCAAGAATACACAGAAGAACTGTACAAAAAAGATCTTCATGACCCAGATAATCATGATGGTCTGATCACCTAGAGGCAGACAACCTGGAATGTGACGTCAAGTGGGCCTTAGAAAGCATCACTACGAACAAAGCTAGTGGAGGTGACAGAATTCCAGCTGAGATATTTCAAATCCTGAAAGATGATGTTGTGAAAGTGCTGCACGCAATATGCCAGCAAATTTGGAAGATTTATAGCAGTGGCCACAGGACTGGAAAAGGTCAGTTTTCTTTCCAATCCCAAAGAAAAGCAATGCCAAAGAATGCTCAAACTACTGCACAATTGCACTCA
>SJYX01012960.1:122473-134247 GCA_006410675.1 Oreotragus oreotragus
GTATAAGAGACAGGACCTGTCTCTTGAGAAATCAGCATGCAGGTCAGGAAGCAACAGTTAGAACTGGACATGGAACAACAGACTGTTTCCAAAAAGGAAACAGAGTATGTCAAGACTGTATATTGTCACCCTACATATTTAACTTATATGCAGAGTACATCATGAAAAACACTGTCCTGGAGGAAGCACAAGCTGGAATCAAAATTGCCAGGAAAAATATCAACAACCTCAGATATGCAGATGACACCACCCTTATGGCAGAAAGTGAAGAGGAACTAAAAAGCCTCTTGATGAAAGTGAAAGTGGAGAGTGAAAAAGTTGGCTTAAAGCTCAACATTCAGAAAAGGAAGATCATGGCATCTGGTCCCATCTGCTGCTGCTAAGTCACTTCAGCTGTGTCCGACTCTGTGTGACCCCATAGATGGCCCATCACTTCATGGCAAATAAATGTGGAAACAGTGGAAACAGTGGCTGACTTTATTTTTCTGGGCTCCAAAATCACTGCAGATGGTGATTGCAGCCATGAAATTAGAAGACGCTTACTCCTTGGAAGAAAAGCTATGACCAACCTAGACTGTGCATTAAAAAGAAGACACATTACTTTGCCAACAAAGGTCCATCTAGTCAAGACTATGGTTTTTCCAGTGGTCATGTATGGGTATGAGAGTTGGACTATGAAGAAAGCTGAGCACCGAAGAATTGATGCTTTTGAACTGTGGTGTTGGAGAAGGCTCTTGAGAGTCCCTTGGACTGCAATGAGATCCACCCAGTCCATCCTAAAGAAGATCAGTCCTGTGTGTTCATTGGAAGGACTGATGCTGAAGCTGAAGCTCCAGTACTTTGGCCACCTGATGCGAAGAGCTGACTAATTGGAAAAGACCCTGATGCTGGGAAAGGTTGAGGGCAGGGGGAGAAGGGAACATCAGAGGATAAGATGGTTGGATGGCATCATCAACTCAATGGACATGGGTTTGAGTGGACTCTGGGAGCTGGTGATGGACAGGAAGGCCTGGCATGTTGCGGTTCATGGGTTCGCAAAGAGTCAGACACGACTGAGCGACTGAACTGAACTGGTCTTCTGAAACATGCTGGTGTGATAGGCCCTCACCTCCTTACACTGTTCATTCCCATGGGTGATCTTGATAGCTGGATGGTTTCACTTATTTTAACCAGTGGCATTCAAATCTTAGTGTGCAGAAGAATCAACTGGAAAGTCTGATCTAACAGATGTAGGGTGGGGATAAATTTTTCATTTTAACAAACACCCCAGACAATTCTGAGAAAAGCAGTGACCACTTTCAAATTTCCCCAAGAGGAGAAAGGGGAGATAGAAGATAAGACGGTTGGATGGCTTCACTGACTCAATGGACATGAGCCTGAGCAAACTCCAGGAGATAGTGAAGAACAGGGAAACCTGGCAAGCTGCACTTCATGGGGTCACAAGAAGTCAGATGCAACTTAGTGACTGAACAACAGCAAGTTTTAGATTATCTTTAGGCACTGAACTAAACTGTAGTTTCTAGGAAGGCATGAATTGAGTCTGCTTTACTATCATGGAATTTCATAGCCAGCAGGGTAGCAAACAAACAGAAATGTTCATTTGTTATTTATAGGACGATTGAATGTATATGTGGGTGACTCCCACATCTGTTACTCCAGCCCAGATTTCATTTTGTATTCCCTACCAAATCCCGTGAATGGCCCCATAATCCAATGATAACAAATCAGAATCGCTGATTCTTCCATCTACCTCAAACTTTTCATCCAGTTAGTAAGCATGTCTATCTCAACCTTTTAATATCTTGTAGCTCCCTCTAACCTCTTTCTTCACTGATGTCAATGTTCTAGTCCAGGCCAACATCATTTCTCAACTGATTATTCTGATGCCTTTCCAATTATCATCCTTGTTCAGTTCCTCAGTCATGTCTGACTCTTTGCAACACCATGGACTGCAGCAGCATGACAAGCTTTCCTGTCCTTCACTAACTCCCAGAGCTTGCTCAGACTTGTGTCCATTGAGTCAGTGATGCCATCCAACCATCTCATCCTCTGTCGTTCCCTCCTCCTGCCTTTAATCTTATCCAGCATTAAAGTCTTTTCCAATGAGTCAGTTCTTTGCATCAGGTGGCCAAAGTAGTGAAGCTGCAGCATCAGTCCTTCCAATGAATATTCAAGGTTGATTTCCTTTAGATTGACTGGTTTGATCTCTTTGCAGTCCAAGGGACTCTCAAGAGTCTTCTCCAAGGGGAGGAGAAGGTGATGGAACTTCATTCTTACTCCAAGTTTCCTTAAACCTCAGTAACATCATTAGGATCCATACACATTAATATGATGTGCATGGTCTTCTATGAGATGGCCTCTTCCTTTCTCTTTAAATATTGTTCATCTCTATTCACTCCACTTTATGCTCTGCTCACAATAAATTATAGGAAGTATTTTTCTTGTTTTTCATTCTAATAGCATTTTCCTTTTACAAAAACTTTAAAACATATATATATTTAAATGCCAGCTCCAAGTGGGAGATGTTTCTTTAGGTCTCACATACATAAGCTACTTAGTTTTGTACATTCTTACTCCTTCATTACAGAGTTCCCAACTCTCATTTCTTAGCCCTTGTTAAATAAATCTGGTGTCTTTTATTGTTATTATTGTTTTTACATTAGATTACCATATCATTATTAGTTTCATATATTTTTTCTTTTAAGAAAATTTTTGAAGTGTGAATTGTTTCATAAAACTTTTAACTTATTCTCTAAATGGTTTTAGTGAAAAGCAAAATCCTTTCTAGTGCTTTTGTATTTTACCTCTCATTCTGTTGAAGTATATCACTAAATAACTTTTTGAGAATGTAGATAGATAACATATTTTCTATGCCCTATTAAAACCTGAAATTATTTGTTTCCTAAATGATGGGTTGATTAGATAAACATTTAGAATTGTTTTTGGACATTAATTTTGCCTCAGACAACCTGAGGCCAAAGTGTTTTTTTTTTTTTCCCTTGAAGATAAATTACATGTATCTGCCTAGATACATATAAGGTATCTTACCCTATGCAATATTTTTTATTCAGTGACCAGATGGGGATATATTTTCACTGAATTTTTTACATTTAGAATTGTTTTTGGACATTAATTTTGCCTCAGACAACCTGAGGCCAAAGTGTTTTTTTTTTTTTCCCTTGAAGATAAATTACATGTATCTGCCTAGATACATATAAGGTATCTTACCCTATGCAATATTTTTTATTCAGTGACCAGATGGGGATATATTTTCACTGAATTTTTTTCTTGGAATACAGTGAGGTCTTTCAATCCTCTGTTGAATGCTGGTTCACCAAATAAGTCTGTTAAGATAAACCTGAGTTATCTTGACAGTGTTATAGCGTCTCTGAAGAGACAGGGCAAAGTTGGGCTATTGATGAAATATTGAAGTTTCATTTAACATAGGTCTTCTGATAGGGAGGAGAAAAGAAGGAAGGTAAGGATCATGATATAATAGTATAGGATTGGTAAACAGAAAAAAAGATTTTGAGAATAGAGGTTCAAAGTATCTTTGGGAAAAAAAATATAACCAAAATACCACTCTTATGCCTAAAAAATTAACAGCATTTATCTTTTTGAGATATGACATTATATTAGTTTCAGGTATGCAGTATAATAATTTGATATTTGTATATATTATGAAATGATCATAAGTCTAGTTAACATCCATCACACTATATATAATTACAAATATTTTTCTTATGATAAGAAATTTTAAGATGTACTCTTAGCCACTTTCAAATACAATACATTATTATTAACTGTAATCACCATGTTGCAAATTACATCTCCGTGGTTTATTTATTTTGTAGCTGGAAGTTTGTACCTTTGATTCCCTTCACCCATTTTACCCATCTCCTACCCCCTGCCTCCAATATATATATATATATATATATATATCGCTGTGCACACGAGGGTTTAGGTATCTTTTTGAGCTGGTGGTTTGGTTTTCTTTGGATAAACACCCAGAAATGGAATTGCTGGATCATACGGTGGTTCTATTTTAATTTTGGGGGGATCCTCCACATCGTTTTCCAGAGTAGGTGAACCAATATACTCTCCCACCAATAGTGCACAAGAGTTTCCCTTTCTCTATATACCCTTACCAACATTTGTTATTTCTTTTTTGTTGTTAATAGCCATTCTAACAGGTGTAAGATAATGTCTCACTGTGATTTGTGGTTTTGATTTGCATTTCCCTGATAATTAGTGATGCCGAGCCTCTTTTCATGTACCTGTTGGCCATCTGTATGTCCTGTTTGGAAAAATATCTACTCAGATCCTCTGTCCAATTTTTAATCAGGTTATTTGATTTTTGCTATTGAGTTATATGAGTTATTTATCTATTTTGGATATGATCCATTTATTAGAAAAACAAAACAAAGATTAATAGAGGGAGGGACGGATGGATGGATGGCTAGATAGGCAGATAGACTGATGGATATGGATAGATGGATAGATTGCAGAACACTGGCTTAGTGGTTATGGAGGCTAGCTAGACAAGTCCAAAATCTATTGTTCAGCCCATCAGAAAGAGTAGGCTAGAAACCATCACTGCAGAAGCTGCCAGAATTTCTTCTTCAGGAAATTTTTTTGCTTTGCATGTCAGAAATTCTTCCTCAGGGAAACCTCATTTCTTTCTTAAAAACTTTGACTTGATTGAATCAAATCAGACATACTAGATTTTGGAGAATAATATCCTTTGCTGAAAGTCAACTGACTACAGAGGTGGACCACATTTACAAAATATCTTCTTACCAAATATAATAACATCTAAATTACTGTTTGATTTAACAGCTATGTACTTATCTTAACCAAGTTGATAAATATAACTGGCTATCACAGTGGAGTTATGGATTGTATTTTTAAAAGAAATAAAGATGCATCTTATAATATCTAGGGATGAACAATATCCACATGACATTATTGTGATGTTGATCTTCATCACTTGTTAAGATAGTATTGCCAGGTTTCTATATAGTAAATCTATCATCCATTTCCCACTGTATTTTTTGGAAATGAGTCACAAAATCTAGAGCATTTTGGTGAGTAGAGGAAAAGTACCTACACACACTATTTGGAATTCTTCTGTAACAAACACTTGTCTCTTTTCCCCCATTTATTTCTTTATTCAGTCATTCACTTTTGTCAGTATGGACTCATGTATCTACTTTGGACTATAATATGACATTTTTTGTTGCTCAAATTGTTCCACCTCTGGTCTTTGGAAGCTCTTTCAGGTTAGTTCTTATGTTTCTTTGACATTCCTCCATCCTTTTGTTTTTGGAGCACTTCCTTACTTCCTGGTGCTTAAAGATAATTCAGACGCATCTGGCATTTTCCCTGCCCCAGTCCTAGAATCAGCCATTCTGCAAAGAGCACTACTGCTCTTACTGGAGAGTGGTATTTAGGTTGTGGCGTATACTTGTTGCTACTGGGGTATGACTGCTTTAGGCTCTCTCAGCAGACAGTCCTGGGTACTATAAGTACTTATACTAACCTGTGTACCTTTCCTTGTTTCTATATTTATTCAGCTCTATCTATATTAAGCTAAACATAAATTCTTACCAATGTCTCCAACGCTAATGAATCAGTGCAGGGTTTAATTTAGACTTCTTTTTGGTTAAAGTGTAATTTCCCTTTATTGCAGTGAGAAACTTGGCCTCTACCTCCCAAAATCCATTTTCTTATGTGATCAGTCCCAGTATACATGTAAACCAGTTTCAGAATTATTAATCCACACTTCTGTGAGAAATAGATTCGCCAACTAGAGTACAGTGTTTATACATAGATTTTTTTTTCAGTTTGTATACATTAAACTTTACTTTTTGTTATGTACAGTTCTGTGGACTTTGACAAAGCAAGTTATACAACCATCATCCTGCTGCTACCGCTGCTGCTGCTATTGCTTCAGTCGTGTCTGATTCTGTGTGACCCCATAGACGGCAGCCCACCAGGCTCCCCCATCCTTGGGATTCTCCAGGCAAGAACACTGGAGTGGGTTGCCATTTCCTTCTCCAATGCATGAAAGTGAAAAGTGAAAGTGAAGTCGCTCAGTCGTGTCCAACTCTTCGCGATCCCATGGACTGCAGCCCACCAGGCTCCTCCATCCATGGGATTTTCCAGGCAAGAGCACTGGAGTGGGGTGCCATTACCATCAACCTAGGACCATACAAAACACTTCCTTCATCCTGAAATTTCCTCACTGTACCCTCTTTGTAGTCATCAGTCCCACTGCTATAATCTGCCTAAGTTTTAAATATTGTTTTTTACTTTTTAGTCTTTTTCTTTGTATCAGTTCAGTTCAGTTGCTCACTGGTGTCAGACTCTTTGTGACCCCATGGGCTGCAGCATGCCAGGCCTCCCTGTCCATCACCAACTCCCAGAGTTTACTCAAACTCATGTCCACTGAGTCAGTGATACCATCCAACCATCTCATTCTCTGTTGTCCCCTTTTCCTCCTGCCTTCAGTCTTTCCCAGCATAAGGGTCTTTTCAAATAAGTCAGTTCTTCACATCAGGTAGCCAAAGTATTTCTTTGTATACATATGTTTATTTTATTGGATAACTACAGGGCAAGCTCAATGGGGATATGATAACCAAATGGTTATCTTTCCATTTATTCTATTTTGAGCAAGTATTTAACAATTTACTCACATTATAATGCATTTTGATGAATGAAGAGTATATACTGAAGAATATTTCTGTATTAAAGGTTATAGTTATTACAGACAATATATATAAAGCTTCAATTATTTTATTTCTCTCTTATTGACATTAAGGCTTATTTGGAAAGTCAGCAGAAGCTTTTATTTAAAAAAGCAATTAGAGTTATAAAAAGTACTTAATGTACTTAATACTTAATACTAATTAATACTTAATACTATATTATTTGACTATATAAATACTTAATACTTAATGTTAATTAATACTTAATTAGTACTTGATACTAATTAAGATATTAAGAAAGAAAATTATATGGCCTTTCTGAACTATATTTTGTTCTTAGTAATGCTGATGATATACCTAATTCAATGCTTTAAAAGAATTCTATATTACAAGCAGCAATTCAAAATGAATCAACTAAATAACATGTATGCATCATTGTCAAGTTAATTTAAACTTTATGTATATCAAAGTGATAGACTTTGCTTGTTAATTTTTATTTCTCATGTACCTAAGAAAAGGGCTTAGAGCCTGGTGGCTTGGCAGTAAAGAAACCGGCTGCAACATAGGAGACATAGGAGATGTGGGTTTGATCCCTGGTTCGGGAAGATCTCCTGCAGGAAGGCATGGAACCCACTCCAGTATTCTTGCCTGGAGAATCCCATGGACAAAAGTGCCTGGCAGGCCATAGTCCATAGGGCTGCAAAGAGCCAGACACCACTGAAGCAACTGAGCACATGCACATTAAGGGAGGAGATGGAGAGTCATTGTTTTTAGCAATTTATAATTTTATGTTGTTGTTGTTGTTGTTTAGTTGCCAAGTCCTGTCTGACTCTGTGACCCCATGGAGTGCACCGCACCAGCTTCCGGGTCGTTCACTATTTCCTGGAGTTTTTGCTTAAACACATGTCCATCGAGTTGATGATGCCATCCACCCATCTCATCTTGTCTCCCCCTTCTCCTGCCCTCAATCTTCCCCAGCATCCAAGTCTTTTCCTATGCAAAGTTGCTCTTTTCATCCTGTGGCCAAAGTACTGGAGCTTCAGCACCAGTCCTTCCAAGTAATATTCAGCATTGATTTCCTTTAGGATTGACTGGTTCGATCTTCTTGTGCAAGGGACTCTCAAGAGTTTTCTCCAGCACCACAATTCAAAAGCATCAAGTCTTTGCCACTCAGCCTTCTTTATGGTCCAACTCTCACATCCATACATGACTATTGGAAAAACCATAGATTTGGCTATATAAAATTTTGTCAGCAAATTGATATATCTGCTTTTTATGCTGTCTAGGTTGGTCATAGCTTGCCTTCCAAGGAGCAAGTGTCTTTTAATTTCATTGCTGCAGTCACTATCTGAAGTGATTTTGGAACCCAAGAAAATAAAATCTGTCACTGCTTCCACTTTTTCCCCTTCTATTTGCCATGAAGTGATGGGACCAAATGGCATGGTCTTAGTTTTTTGAATGTTGAGTTTTAAGCCAGCTTTTCACTCTCCTCTTTCACCCTCAACAGGAAGCTCTTTAGTTCCTCTTTGCTTTCTGCAATTGAAGTAATATCATCTGCATGTCTGAGGTTGTTGATATTTCTCCCGGCAATCTTGATTCCAGCTTGTAACTCATCAGCCTGGCATTTTTCATGATGTACTCTCCATATAAATTAAATAAGCAGGGTGACAGTATACAGCCTTGACATACTCCTTTCCCAGTTTGGAACCAGTCCATTGTTCTATGTCTGATTCTAACAACTGTTTCTTGAGAAGCATATAGGTTTCTCAGGAGATAGGTAAGGTGGTCTGGTTATTCCCATCTCTTTAAGAATTTTCCAGTTTGTTGTCACCCACACAGTCAAAGGTTTTTGCATAGTCAATGAAGTAGAAGTAGGGTTTTTTCTGTAATTCCCTTGCTTTCTCTATTATCCAACAATAACCTTATACTCCATGCCATTTTCTCTCCCTGACTCTATACAACCCAGACTGATTAAATTTCAAATAGTATTGGAAAAAATGTATTTAGAGAATTATAAATTAAGTATATCTTAAAATAGACATATGGAATTAGATTATTCTCTGTATTATAATAATTTTCTGTTGTGTAAAATCACAACAAATATTCTGTTCTGAATGAATTTTAAAAACTAAAGGGTTAAGAAATAAAATTTCTAGTTTCATTTCTCTATAATATTCTATTTGATCAACTGCTTGAGTGACTTAGTATGTTCATGCTCATGAAAGAATCCTGGAGATATTAAAATTCCCCTTCACTTGTGGAGCTGTGTTTTACTGGTCTTATAATGCAGACTGCATTTTCCATATTCTTTTGGACATGCTAAAATTAGTATCACAGCTTAGTCTTGGTTTCTTTTCTAGAGGTGTAGTAGAACCATTCTGTACCAGCTCACAGAGCTGGCATTTCTTTCTGACTCCACTTTCAGTGACCTCATACTGGTGGCTTGATGTCACCCACTAGGAATATTTATACCATAGAAATTGGCAGACACTGCAAATCTTAGCTTCCTACTTCCTCACTTCCCAGGAGAACCAGTTGTTAAACTTTTTCAAGCTCATCCCTGCTTTTAACTCTTGCTGGGAAGTCTGCTAAACTATGTGGGATGTTTGTGAAGAGTCTGCATCTAAGCAAAACAATTTACCCTCCTGTTCCCTAGAGATAAGCTCTGACTTTTGGAAGTGATTTACTTTCTCTGAGCCTGTAAACTTAAGATTCAAATGTTTTTTCTTTATTATAGGATTAATTTTCTCATGTTCTTTATTTCCATGAAGAGACCTGGTGATAGGCTTTATTCACTTCTCACTTAGGTGCTTATCTCCCTATGTGGGATATTCAGCAGTTTTCAAGTTCTCCCCATGAATGTTTTGTTTGAAAGGACCTTCTTTTTTTAAAAGTGCCACTATGTTTTAGAACATATTTATAAATGCTTCAATTTGCCTGAACAGCCTTTCAATAAAGGACCATCTTTAAGGAAAGTTCTTAATTCTGCTGTATCAACAGTTTTAAATGTTAAGTATGCATAGCTCCTAAAAAGGTCCTTATAGAGATATTTATACATAATTCACTGTATTTTATAACAATTCCAAATTTAGAGCCCAGTTGCAGATGTTAGTTTCTCCAATTCAAATGAAAGCCTTTGGATTAAAAATGATAGATTTTAGAATGCTACACCATCATAACAAATTTTGGTCTATAAATGTCTTAAATGTTCAAAATGATTAAAATGAAATTTATATTATAGAAAGTTTTCCTGAGAGGGTAAGATAAAATGAGTTTTAATGTAGATAAGCAAGGTGATGCTTTTATGGAAAAGTGATTCTACTTGGAAGAATCACTGGGTCCAAGAATACCTGAGTCCAAGTGAACTTTTGTACCAAGAGAAGGCTGGAAGAAGCTGTTCTTTTTTAAAAGGATTTGATGGATTTTTATTGATTAGAGAGGTCTTCACATCACTAGCTATCTTTAATGAAGCTATGGAATTCACCTGTATTTTCTTATGATTTTGTGAATTAATAAAAAGCATAGTGTATTTTGCCATGTTACATAAACTCCAGTAATATATCTCAAGAATGTTTTATGGAAAAATTCCGCTGGACAAGTCAGTTGATTAAGAACATGTGAGTAAGGGATGCAAGTGAGAGTCATTTTAAGGAGTTATGTCAGTTCAGAAAACTGAGACCTGGAAAAGGGAATAGCTAAAGTATAAAAATTCATCTGTGAAGTGGAGAGATATAGTGAACACAGGCTCATACAGTGAATTGAAATGAGTTAGCTCGAGGACAGACTTCTTGAAACTCCTTTAAACAGTGAAGAGTAAACTGACTTTCACCTGAAGGGAAGATGAAGGCTGGAAACAAGCTCAATAATAATTCTAAGACTCTTCAGCTTGTATTCAATATTCAGCCCATGTAAAATGTTAAAATTGTTCAGCCTGTGTTAAATGATTCAGAAATTGCATTTAAAGATATTTTAACTAACCATGTATGTCAGTGGTTCTCACATGTTAAAAATGTGTCTCAGAATCAGCAGTGCTTGCTCAGAATAGAACTTTCTAAGCAGCACTACAGATCCACTAAATTGACATTTTGGGGGCTTGGGGCCATGACTATAAACTTTAATAAACAACAGAGATAGTGCAGCTGAGCCATAGACCACTTAGAGAAATCCTGCTTCCTGTTGATGCTAGGAAAGAACATCCTGGAATAGTCTTAGACAGCCTGATGGCCTCCTACGAGTATGTGTCCCAGTGCCTCTGTCAGCTCCAGTTACAGTGATCTGCCACGAACTCATTGAGCAAGTCCTGTGCTGTTAAGCCTTTCTGCAAGTTGTTTCCTCCTCCTGAAATCCCCTTCTCCTCATATTTACTCACCGAGCTCATGTTCATCTTTCAAGACCCATTTTGTATCTCCCCTCCTCTGGGAAATCTCCAGTTCATTCAATCAAAATTTGTCTCTCAACTCTCTGTTTCCTAAAGATACTGAACATGCAGTAGCATTTACCACAGTGTATCTTGCATCTATATAGAATTATTTACCTATTATATAAGTGCTATCCTTCAACTAGAGCCAGAGTTGGGAAAATGTTGTCTGTGGGCAATCTAGCCCATGCCTGGTTTATAAATTATATTTTATGAACATCAGTTCAGTTCAGTCGCTCAGTCGTGTCTGATTCTTTGCGAACCCATGAATTGCAGCATGCCAGGCCTTCCTGTCCATCACCAACTCCCTGAGTCTACTCAAACTCATGTCCATCGAGTCGGTGATGCCATCCAGCCATCTCATCCTCTGTCGTCCCCTTCTCCTCCTGACCCGAATCCCTCCCAGCATCAGGGTCTTTTCAGATGTGTCAACTCTTCGCATGAGGTGGCCAGAGTATTGGAGTTTCAGCCTCAACATCAGTCCTTCCAATGAACACCCAGGACGGATCTCCTTTAGGATGGACTGGTTGGATCTCCTTGCAGTCCAAGCTACTCTCAAGAGTGTTCTCCAACACCACAGTTCAAAAGAAAGCATCACGGGGAAGGCAATGGCACCCCACCCCAGTACTCTTGCCTGGAAAATCCAA
>SJYX01012960.1:134451-164564 GCA_006410675.1 Oreotragus oreotragus
CTCTTTCATGCATTGGAGAAGGAAATGGCAACCCACTCCAGTATTCTTGCCTGGAGAATCCCAGGGATGGGGGAGCCTGGTGGGCTGCCGTCTATGGGGTCACACAGAGTCGGACACGACTGAAGTGACTTAGCAGCAGCAGCAGGCCTTTTTATTAATTTTCATTCCTCAAATCAACTGATAGAAAAATATTGCAATTCTGTGGGGAAAATAATGTACCTGCTTTAATGCTTATGATCAGATGACACTGCTTTCAGAAATATTTAGGAAAGACTTCTGCCTTGACAAATATGTTTTTTGCCTGAATTTATAAAATGCGTGTTGAACAATTCAGGCAATAGAAAAGAATACAGAAGCATTTGTAACTTTGCTGTATAGAACTGAAGACCACAATAGTGTGGATTATAATCTTGTTGTATAGACATGGAAAAACCTTCTTTTGATTGTAATCCCAGGATCTGATTATTAGAGGGGACCATAGAGGTCATCTAGCTGACAGGTTTTGGAATTCAATCTTGTGTTTACAGTTGAATGTCCCTTGTATTCCCATTATCTCTTCGCTAAAAATAAATGTGGTGAATGCTAATAAAATGTGATCTCTTTGGAAAACTANAATCCCAGGATCTGATTATTAGAGGGGACCATAGAGGTCATCTAGCTGACAGGTTTTGGAATTCAATCTTGTGTTTACAGTTGAATGTCCCTTGTATTCCCATTATCTCTTCGCTAAAAATAAATGTGGTGAATGCTAATAAAATGTGATCTCTTTGGAAAACTATTCAACAGAATGATTAATTAACTGAGCAAAATGTTGTTTGATAACAAATGAAAATGGGTGGGTTTTTTTTTCACATTCAAAACACATTTGACATTTTGTTGTAAACTATATATTGCTAGCAGGTGTTAGGGTGATTGCTTTGCCAGTTTCTGATTGCAGATGTTGGCAGCTGAAAATTAGGATTAAGTAGTAGTTTCTTTAGAAAATATAATTAAAAGTGTAAAAGCAAGAGATTACATCATATTTTCTAAGTCATCTTCAAAACTGCTATCAGGAGCAAAGTTTTAGAATCTCTACTAATTATTTTAAAGGTCTAATCATCTTAAACATTGAAAAGCTTTAAGCCTCTACTAGTTATAAAATTTAAAAAGCATGTCAGTTTTCTTAAGTAAATTAGATGACAAAGAAATCTCCATGGCCAGAGCAAAGAGAGAAAAATAAGGATTTATTTGAATAATTAAATAAAAGGAGTTTTATTAAATTATTCAGATAATTGCTTCAATTCTCCCATTTAGCCTTGCCTGTGAAAACCTGACAAAATGCCCTTTTCTCCTATAATAATCTCTAGAGCAACTTAAAAGGATGCTGATAAACATTAATTTTGCATTATAAAATAGTCTCAGTAAGTGACAGTAATTTCAAGATTAATGACCTCAAGAGAACAGATTGCAGAAACTGAAAAGGAGTTCTTAAAACTTCTTACCTTAAAATTTTTTTTATTTTATAAAAATAAATACTGGAGTGTACTTGACTTACAATGCTGTGTCATTTTCAGATGTACAGCAAAGTGATTCAGTTATACAAATACAAAATTCATTCTTTGTATACAAATACATTCTTTTTTTTTTAATTTAACTTTTATTTTATATTGGGGTATAGTCGATTTACAACATGGTGTACAGCAAAGTGATTCAGTTATACATACACATTTCAGATGCCTTTCCCATATAGAATACAGAATGCCTTTCCCACAGAGAATATTTTTGTTGTTGTTGTTGTTGTTGTTGTTTTAGATTTGAATTGTTAATTGGATTTATTTTTTATTTTTTTAATTTAATTTTATTTTACTTTACAGTACTCTACAAGTTTTTTATTTACTGCCTTGCAATGATATTTTCCAATCAAAGAGACTGGTGAAGTCACTGCTCTTCTGACCACTGATTACCTCCTCTAGAAATTAGAAATAAATTGTGTCTATTTCTAGAGGTGTAGTTTATATGCTGTGATCCATCCTGCTAGTCACTTATGCTAAATCTATGGGATGGTTTTTTAAGTTGTTGTTGTTCAGTTGCTCACCGACTCTTTGTGACCCTGTGGAGTGCAGCCTGCCAGGCTCCTCTGTTACAGGTGGATTCATTACCTGCTAAGCCATCCAGGAAGCCCAGAAAGAAAATCAACTGTCAACAAAAAATTCTATACACGATAAAGCCATCCTTCAAAAATAAAAGACCAATATAGACTTGCCCAAACCAAAGGGAGTTCTCCAAATGCAAAGGAATGCTAATTAGCATCATCAAAAAAAAAAAAAAAGTAGTGTAAATCTCAGTGGTAATGGTAAATAGATAGTTATAGTTACATTCTGCCATATAGCAATAGTGGTGCATAACTCAAAATTCTAGTTTAAAAGCTAAAAAAATGTAGCAGGAATAATTACAAATTCATTTTTCTGTTATTAGTTGTTGATTAGTGACTAAGTCATATCCAACTCTTTTCGGACCCCATGGACTGTAGCCCACCAGATTCCTCTGTCCATGGGATTTCCCAGGCAAGGATACTAGAGTGAGTTACCATTTCCTTCTCCAGGGGATCTTCCCAACCCAGGGATTAAACCCATGTCTCCTGCCTTGGCAGGTAGATTCTTTACCAAGACACCTAGGAAGCCCATGTTATTAGTTACACAATATTTAAAAAACAGGTAATAACTTATTTAACTTATATGCAGAGTACATCATGAAAAACACTGGGCTGGAGGAAGCGCAAGCTGGAATCAAGATTGCTGGGAGAAATATCGATAACCTCAGATATGCAGATGACACCACCCTTATGGCAGAAAGTGAAGAAGAACTAAAGAGCCTCTTGATGAAAGTGAAAGAGGAGAGTGAAAAAGTTGGCTTAAAGCTCAACATTCAGAAAAAAAAAGATCATGACATCTAGTCCCATCACTCCATGGCAAATAGATGGGGAAATAGTGGAAACAATGGCTGACTTTATTTTTCTGGGCTCCCAAATCACTGCAGATGGTGATTGCAGCCATGAAATTAAAAGACGCTTACTCCTTGGAAGAAAAGTTATGACCAACCTAGATAGCATATTCAAAAGCAGAGACATTACTTTGCCAACAAAGATCCATCTAGTCAAGGCTATGGTTTTTCCAGTGGTCATGTATGGATGTGAGAGTTGGACTGTGAAGAAAGCTGAGCCCCGAAGAATTGATGCTTTTGAACTGTGGTACTGGAGAAGACTCTTGAGAGTCCCTTGGACTGCAAGGAGATCCAACCAGTCCATTCTGAAGGAGATCAGTCCTGGGTGTTCATTGGAGGGGCTGATGTTGAAGCTGACACTCCAATACTTTGGCTACCTGATGCGGAGAGTTGACTCATTTGAAAAGACCCTGATGCTGGGAGGGACTGGGGGCAGTAGCAGAAGGGGACGACAGAGGCTGAGATGGTTGGATGGCATCACTGACACAATGGACATGGGTTTGGGTGGACTCTGGGATTTGGTGATGGACATGGAGGCCTGATGTGCTGTGGTTCACGGGGTCGCAAAGAGTCGGACACGACTGAGTGACTGAACTGAACTGAATAGCAATAGCCTAAAATGCGAGGAGAAGTAAAAGTGTATAGTGTATGAATTCTATTGAAGTTAATCTATTATCAGTTTAAAATAAGGTGTTATAAGTTTAAGACATTTTATGTAAGCCCCATGGTAACCACAACTGGAAAATCTTGTATTAATTACACAAAAGAAACTGGTAAAAAATGTTAAAGGATATTTACAACTAAAGATGTCAAAACACACATTTAAAAAGAGAGCAGACTAAGAAATAAGAAGCAATTAATCTACAAAACAACTAGAAAACTATGAACAAAATAGCAATAGTAAATCCTTACCTAATAGGTGGGCTACCCTCATAGCTCAGTTGGTAAAGAATCCGCCTGCAATGCAGGAGACCCCAGTTTAATTCCTGGGTTGGGAAGATCCACTGGAGAAGGGATAGGCTACGCACTCCAGTATTCTTGGGCTTCCCTTGTGGCTCAGCTGGTAAAGAATCTGCCTGCAATGCGGGAGACCTGGGCTTGATCCCTGGCTTGGGAAGATCTCCTAGAGAAAGGAGAGGCTACCCACTCCAGTATTCTGGCCTGGAGCTTTCGATGGACTGTGTAGTCCATGGGGTCACAAAGAGNTCCAGTATTCTTGGGCTTCCCTTGTGGCTCAGCTGGTAAAGAATCTGCCTGCAATGCGGGAGACCTGGGCTTGATCCCTGGCTTGGGAAGATCTCCTAGAGAAAGGAGAGGCTACCCACTCCAGTATTCTGGCCTGGAGCTTTCGATGGACTGTGTAGTCCATGGGGTCACAAAGAGTCAGACAGGACTGAGCGACTTTCACTTTCAGCATAAAACTTTCAAGATTCATCCATGTTGTTGTGGCTATCATTTCCTCACTTCTTTATACTGCTAAGTTTTATGCTTAATTTAAAAAGCCAGTTTCCTAAATTGGGACCACAGTACTAATAGATACAAGATATTATCTTGTAATAATCTATAATAGAAAATAATCTGGAAAAATGAGTATATTTTTCAGGGTGACTGTATCCTAAACCCCTGAACTTAGGGTCTCTCCTTGGCCAGTTTCCAAAGGGCAGCTGTAGGGCTACATATCATGCTACTTTATCCCCTCTAAGTCGTTCATATATTGAATATTTTGCAGGGTTCCAGTGTCGATAGTTTTTGCTATAACATATTACTTATGATGTTTAATTTTAAATGAACAAATAATGCCTTCTTTCAGAAGCAAAAACCAATTTTCTGATTAAATTTACAGGGAATTCATTATGAGTTAGTTTGTTGCAACAATAAGTCTATTTACAGAAAAACCTTGCAGCCAACTCTATGTACTCAAAAGCTTTCTCTTCAATTCTTCTTAAAAATATTCACTGATATCAGAGTGAGATTTCTTAACACATAGTCCCTTTTTTGTATGCCCCAGTTTTCAAATGAATAGAATAAAGTCTATTAAAGAAAAAATACATCCAGGTAGTTGCTTTAGAACCTCTTGCTCACAGTTACAATATCATAACACTGGCCTCTTCAAACATCAAAACCATGACTTTCTAACAATCCTGTTTGCTAGCTCTTCTGTTCCACTGATCTTTGTTCTCACAACACTATCAAGCTGTTTGAATTCTTGTAACTTTATAATGTGCTTTGATAATTATTAATAGTAAACAAAACCACTTAATTTAGATTTTAAAAATAGCAATTATCATTGGTTATTCCTTTTTTTTTTTTTTTTTTTTAAGTCTTTGTTTAGCTTCTTTTTTAATTGGAGGAAAATTGCTTTCCAATGTTGTATTGCTTTCTGCCATACAACAACTCAAATCAGACATAATTATACATATATCATCTCTCTCTTGAGCCTCCCTCCCTTTTCCCCATCCCACTTCTCTAGGTCATTACAAAGCACCAGGCTTGGCTCCCTGTGTTATACAGCAATTTCCTACCAGCTATCATCTATTTTATACATGATTATTGTTACTGCTATAACAGAATCACTATCTCAATACCTCCTATCTTCCCTTCAATAAAATTAAGAATTTTCTTAGAACTATATTAATCTATAAGTAATAAACTTACACACTGTGCCTTCTTTCGAGCAGGGTCCCTAACATGCCTTTTTGTCTCTCACACTTAGTGCAAAGCCAGCGAGAGAGTCAACAGGAGAACTTCCTAGTGTTCAGTAATACTTGCTACATGTTTGCTGAATGAATAAGTATTATCAGACTTCCCCAGTGCTTCAGAAGGAAAAAAAAACAATTCTTCTGATAAGTCTCATAGCTGTGTCAGACATATACCTTTGGGCTTGGATACTCCTTTTCTCTGCCTGCCTTCCACACCTTACTGAGAACTCTCCTCAAATGGTGAGCTCTGTTTGTGACTTTTGAGCTAGCTTTTTTCCTCTAGAGTGCTCTAGTCCAAAATTAGGCAACTTCTGAATTGATTCCAGAACCATTTACTGGCTCAGGCAACTTCACCTCCTCTAACTCCACTTCCCCAGAAATCAGCCAAATATTTTTGTTTTCTTTCTTTAAATAAATCCAAGTTCTTTGCAACTGATGGAAGCAATGCTTCTCTTAGATATTTTAAAAGTAAAAAGTTTTCTGAAGTTAAACACAAGGATAGTCCAATTGCCTAAGAAAATAATTACAAAATGAAAAACATCTTTGGTTTATTCAGTAAAAAGTTACCACTATCTACTGAGAACTATGTACCAAGTTCTGTGCTAACCACTTTGCTTAGACTATTTAGTCATCACCATACTGTGAGGCAAATATGGTTTTAGTTCCTAAGTTTCAGATGAAAACACTGAAGCTTGAAAAATTTAAACAGATCTGCAAAAAAAGAGGTAGGGCTGGCATTATCATCTAAGTGAACACCCAACTTAAGCACAATGCTGTAATAGCCCTCAAATTTACACACACAAAATAGCATTTTGTACCAAGACTAATCTTTAAACTAGAGCCACAGTCACAGCTACATTTCAGCGCGCTGCACTCAGACTGTTTCTCCTGGTTCCTACCAATGGAGATAAGTTCTGATAGTAACAAACTCTCCAGGCTCTGGCTAGAGGCAGCCCTCAATAGTCTAGCGGTGATGTCTAGGGATAAATTAACCAAGCGAGGTGGACAAAAGGTAAGAAAAATGAGACTGTAAAACAAAGAGAAAGCAGATGTATTTCCAAGGCAGCTAGCTCTATACAGAGCACCCTGGACTTGAGAATACTGAGGAAGCGCTGCCAATTCACAAACCCAAACTGGCTGGCAAGCAGGGCAAACTCTGTGCAGGTGGGAGTGTAGCAGGTCAGAGCTACCCATATTTGCCATGTGTCTTCATCCACAGGAGCTCCCTCTAGGTGCCCATTTAATACTTAAATACCTAAAGTGCATTTTAAGGTCTTCTATCAGATTTGTCCTCTGGAAAAGCTATTAAGCTAGTTACCCTGAAGCCCAGAGAGCTCGTCTGCAAATAAAACTGGTTGTACCACACCATTGCCATTAGAACAGCCCTGCATCAATCCTTTGAAAAGTCACCAGTGCTTCAACTCGGAAGCCCTTTCTTTTACCCCAAAAAAAAGGAAGAAAATGGTAAATCAGCTATTTTTCAATTTTTTCCAGGACAAAAACGAACGTAAAAGCCCAGGCACATTTTTTTTTTCTTCAATATGCTTATAATAACCACATTCAACTGCAAAACCTTGGAATGAATGTTATCTCAATATACTATGATCTAAAGCTAAAATCCATTTTAATTTCTATTCCTGTATCTGGATATTGATTCCATTCTCCAGCTACCCCACCTGTTAAGTATGGAATTTTCTAGTACATGATGACATAAAGCAAAATCTGGACACTATTTTCAGCCAGTATTTAATGATAAGCCAATCCACTCAGGAGTGGTTCTGTAAACAAGCTCTCTGCAAGGTGTGAATGGGGGAGCCACAGTGAGAAATAGCTGATGCCTGTGTGTCTTTAGCTCAAAGCATGTGTCCTACAGCCAACCTTGAGGCTAGGATAAGACTGTGATGGATTCACACATGGTAGGATATAATAGGATCACAAGTTGTATCAAAGCAGTACATTAGCAGATTATCAGATTATCAACTTTGCCTTCATAAATTCCCGACCTTCTCACAACTAAGCAGCTACCTGTAAGTATTCATCTTTTAAAATCTCTCTCCTATTTTCTGCAAGCTTATGCTCCATGAATTGTATAGTCAGGAAGAAAGGGCACCTTTCATAGTAGGAAAGTTAAGAACTAAAGGGATTTTCAGTAAAACTTGGCTTTTTGGTCAAAAAAAGGATTTCTTTTGAATAGCTCATGAATGAACTGTGACTTGATTAATACTATTTCTTCTGATTTCCTAACTAAATAACACTTTCTGTAGATTCCTTCTGGATCATTTTAGGACAAATTTTCTATTGTTTCTGCATTAAAAATGGCTTTTCAAAGAACAGACAAAAGACTAGGAAGCTCTAAAATTGTTGTGTTAATGACTTTGAAGGACAAGGCTCTTACTAATGCCTCTTTCAATCTAAAATAAGTAAGAGCAAAGAAAATTTATTTCACTATTTGGGCATCTTGTCCTTTGTGGTTAAGATGAAACTGTTTATAAGTAACTGAGGGACAAAGTTTACTGAAATCATAGACAATTTTAGTCCTTTAGAAGGGGAATAGGTAGTGAAATATGTAATAACCTGGCTATTTGGTGGAGAAAGGTAGGATGAAGGAGGTGGACAAGAAAGACGTTAAAGAATCCAGTAGTCAAGCAGCCCTAAAAATTCAACTTGGTAGCTAAGTATTGTTGGAATTTTCCAGCTGAATTCCTGCAGTTAAGCAGCCCTGTGATAGAGATTATAATAAAGATGGCAATAATGGAGGAACAAAGAGATTAAATGATCTGGTTCAATTCATACATCTTTTTTACCTTGTTTAACTGGTCCATTTACTCTCCCGTGCCACCTCTGATGGTTTTCCCATTAGAAGAAGCCATGCACCAATCGCCTTGCAGCAAACCTGTGTGTCCTCAGCTTTTTGTGATTCAGTGCTTCTCTTCACCCTTCTCTCCTAGCCAGCTCTGTCTTCACATGGATGCCAAAATGTTACAAACTTCATGCAATTTTTTCTGAGATTTGACACCCAAACAAGTACAGTCACTCCACAGCTGGTATATTTTTCTGTCATCAATACCGTTTCTCAGTTGTTTTATAATGGTCTGGCTGTCTCAGAGACCTCAGCTAGACTGTGGGCTCCTGGAAGGCAGGAGCTTCTGCAGTATTCATGTCCACCTAACAGTGCTCTCAGTAAAAGGGTGATTGAATGACTGAATAAATTATGCTCTTGTTACAGACATTACTCAAGCTAAAAATGATGGAAGTACTACTGTGTTTATAGTTTGTTTCGCCTTTTCATACTGTTCGGACTTCCCTGGTGGCTCAGATGGTAAAGCGTCTGTCTACAATGCAGGAGACCCGGGTTCGATCCCTGGGTTGGGAAGATCCCCTGGAGAAGGAAATGGCAATCCACTCCAGGACTATTGCCTGGAAAATCCCACGGACAGAAGAGCCTAGTAGGCTACAGTCCATGGGGTCGCAAAGAGTCGGACACAACTGAGCGACTTCATTTCACTTCACTTCACTTCTTTCATACTGTTCATGGGTTTCTCAAGGCAAGAATACTGAAGTGTTTTGCCATTCTCTTCTCCAGAGGACCACATTTTGTCAGAACTCTCCACCATGACCTGTCTGTCTTGGGTGGCCCTTTATGGCATGGCCCATAGTTTCATTGAGTTAGACAAGGCTGTGGTCCATGTGATCAGTTTGATTAGTTTTCTGTCATTGTGGTTTTCATTCTGTCAGCCCTCTGAGGAAGAAAGATAAGAGGCTTATGGAAGCTTCCTGATGGGAGAGACTGACTGTGGGGGAAACTGGATCTTGTTCTGATGGGCGGGGCCATGCTCAGTAAATCTTTAATCCAATTTTTGGTTGATGGGTGGTGCTGATTGTTTGACCTGAGACCAAAACTATGGTGGAGATAATGAAGAAAATGGCGACCTCCTTCGAAAAGTCCCATGCACGCAATGCCGCACTCCGAGCCCCTGTCCCTGCAGCAGGCAGCTGCCTACCTACGCCTCCACCAGGGACTCCTGGACACACACAGGCAAGTCTGGGTCAGTCTCCTGTGGAGTCACTGCTCCTTTCTCCTAGGTCCTGATGCACACAGGGTTTTGTTTGTGCCCTCCAAGAGTCTGTTTCCCCAGGCCTGTATGAGTTCTGGCAGCTCCGTGGTGGGGTTAATGGTGACCTCCTCCAAGAGGCTTATGCTGCACCCAGAGCCCCTGTCCCTGTGGCAGGCCACCGCTGACCTGTACCTCCACAGGAGATGCGCAAACACTCAAAGGCAGGTTGGTTCAGTCTCTGTAGGGTCTCCTGGTGTGCACCAGGTTTTGCTTGAGCCTCTGAGCATCTCTGGTGGGTATGGGGTTTGATTCCAAATGCAATTTCACTCATCCTACCATCCCTCTGACTGGTGTGCTGTGGTCCATGGGGTCGCAAAGAGTCAGGCATGATTGAGCAACTGAACTGACTGATAAAGTTTGTTTTAAATGAATTTTTTTTTTTTTTTGGCTGTTGATTAAACAGCACTTAACTTTTCCCTTGGAAGAAAAGTATGACAAATCTAGATGGAATATTGAAAAGGAGAGACATTACTTTACTGACAAAGGTCCATCTAGTCAAGTGAAGTGAAAGTCACTCAGTCGTGTCAACTCTTTGTGATCCCATGGACTACACAGTCCATGGAATTCTCTAGGCCAGAATACTGGAGTGGGTAGTCGTTCCCTTCTCCGGGGGATCTCCAAGCCAGGGATCAAACCCATTCTCCCACATTGCAGGCAGATTCTTTACAAGCTGAACCACAAGGGAAGCCCAAGGATACTGGAGTGTGTAGGCTATCCCTTTCTCCTGCATTGCAGGCAGATTCTTTACCAACTGAGCTATCAGGGAAGGCTAAACTTCTGTCTAGTCAAAGGTATGGTTTTTCTAGTAGTCATGTATGGGTGTGAGAGTTGGGCCATAAAGAAAGCTGAATGCTGAAGAACAGAAGCCCAAGGATACTGGAGTGTGTAGGCTATCCCTTTCTCCTGCATTGCAGGCAGATTCTTTACCAACTGAGCTATCAGGGAAGGCTAAACTTCTGTCTAGTCAAAGGTATGGTTTTTCTAGTAGTCATGTATGGGTGTGAGAGTTGGGCCATAAAGAAAGCTGAATGCTGAAGAACTGATGCTTTTGAACTGTGGTGTTGGAGAAGACTCATGAGAGCCCCTTGGACTGCAAGGAGATCCAACCAGTCCATCCTAAAGGAAATCAGTCATGAATATTCATTGGAAGGACTGATGTTGAAGCTAAAGCTCCAATACTCTGGACACCTGATGTGAAGAACTGACCACTTAGAAAAGACCCTCATGGTGGGAAAGATAGAAGGCAGCAGGAAAAGGGGATAACAGAGGATGAAATGGTTGGATGGCATCACTGACTCAATGGACATGAGTTTGAGTAAGCTCTAGGAGTTGGTGATGGACAGGGAAGCCTTGTGTGCTGCCGTCCACAGGGTTGCAGAGTCGGACACAAATGAGTGACTGAACTGAACTAGCTTTTCCACATTTCTTTCTTACTCTAAGAAGAGAGTTGATGTCAAAACGTGAAAAGATTAAAAACTGGGATATAGAGACAGTCACAACCACTGCATAGTTCTCTAAGCAGCCTAGCAAACGTACTTTATTCCTAGTCATAATTATCACTTTCAAATGGAAAATTGAGATTGGAGTTTTACAAGAAAAACAAAGATTCAGTTGGGAAATATAACCAGTAAAATCTTTGATTAACAAAATATATTGTGCAAATAACAATGGGTTGTTAAATATACCATTTAGTGAATGTACCACAAGGAAGTTCTGAAAAAAAAAAATTTATACTATTTGCTGGGTTGCAACTTGGATTTACACAGAGGAAGAATAAAAAGAAATTAGAAAAAGCCTGAAGTTTTGTTTCTGTAAGGTTATTCTTTATAACAAAGCCTATAGGGGCAATTAAGTGGGAAAACAGAAAACATACTGTTTATTTTTTATAAGTCACAAAGAAAAATATAAACAGAGCTACATTAAAGCAATAAGATATAAGAAAGCAAAAATTTTTAAAAACACATTATCTTGTGTACCTTTTTAATCCCATATACTTCCTAAAATATACTTTCTGTTTCTGCAATTTGCTTGCCTTTATTTCAGACATATATAGCTTATAGGCATCACTTAAGATATATTATTTTTAATACCTAGACATTATAAGAGATACAGATAGTATGATAATAAAACCAAGATAATACAGGTGACTAAATTATAAGCTACTTAAGGTTTAAAGCATTATATTTAATAGATCTACATAGATACTGATGGATAAAATAATACAGATGATACATTAGGTTTTGTTTCTGACTTGGTTTCAATTAGAGCTTCATGTTAAAGGTCAAGTCTACCTTTTCTCTGAATTCATCAGCAAATATTTGCACATGGACAAGTTATTAGACTGGTGACCTTGCCATGTTACTTTTTCCCCTCTGTCTGTATAATTCTCATATGACAAAAGAGAGAGCAAGTTCAAACAACTATCCAGGTTTATGGTTTATGACCATTATCTCATTTAAAAAAAAAAAAAACCTTTTCTAGATTAAGGAATAACTTACTGGGGAACTGCAGAAATTCTGGTATAATCTGGAATCACCTATGTTCATTAATTTGATTTTCAACATGATACAAATTTCCAAAAATTAGTTTTTCTCAACTTCAGCTTCCCACTCCACTTCTGTTCCACTATCAGCAAATGAAATATGAAGAAAGGGCACAGAGAATAGGAAAAGATGATTTTTCAGTGAAATATATTCTTTGGGATTTTTAGTTGTTTGATAGAAGGTCACTATTTAAAACTATGAAAAAAATCACACAATGAAAAAGAAATAATCTTGGCTTCATTCTGGCTCAATCAAATAAGATAACTGACAATCATTAATGAATGTATCAGCTTTCTAAAACTTGGAAGAGTAGAGTAATTCTGTAAAACTATCACAAAATTATATTAAATTTCACAAGTGTTTTCTGTATTTATACTTTGAAAATGTTTCAAATGTGTTCTTCTTACTCTACTGTATGCATATAAAAATAAATATTCCATTTAATTTTTCTTTCTCATAAAAATTAAAGTGAATTTTATAAGCTACTACGTTTTAATTGAAACATAATTGACATATAACATTATATCAGATTCTGGTGTACAACAAAATGTTCCATATTTGTTTATATTGCAAAATTAACACCACAATAAGTCTAGTTAACTTCCATCACCATATATAGTTACAAAATTTTTTTCTTGTAATGAGAACTTTTAAAAGTCACTCTCTTAGCAACTTTCAAATATGCAATACAGTATTATTAACTATAAGTATCATACTGTACATTACATCCCATTACTTACTTGTTTTACAACTGGAAGTTTGTACCTTTTTACCCTCTTCACCCATTTCACTCACTCCCCACCCTCTGCCTCGGCAACAACCAATCAGTTCTCTGTATCTCTGTGTGTGTGTGTTCTTTGATTTTTTAGATCATATATTTCAGTGAGATCATTTGGCGTTTGCCTTTCTCTGACTTATTTCACTTAGCATAATGCTCTAAAGATCCATCCATGTTGTCACAGATGGCAAGATTTCATTCTTTTTCATGACAATAATATTCCATTTATGTATTTTTTCTTTATTCATTCACCCATCAATGGACACTTAGATTGCTTCCATTATCCTGGGTCTGTGAATAATGCTGCAATTAACACTGAGGTTGAGATAGCTTTCTGAGTTAGTGTTTTCATTTTCTTTAAATCTCAGAAGTGGAATTGTTGGATTATATAATACTTCTTTAAAAAAAAAAAATTGATGAATCTCCATACTATGTTCCATAATGAGTGCAACCAATTTGCATTCCCATCAGTACTGTACTAGGATTCACTTTTCTCCATATCCTCACCAACACTTGTTATTTGTTGCCTTTTTGATAATAGCCATTCTGACAAGTGTGAGATGATATCTTTATGTGGTTTTGATTTGTATTTCCCTCATAATTAGTAATGTTGAGCATCTTTTCATGTACCTATTAGCCATCCATATGTCTTTGAAAATAAGTTATTATGTTAACTATAGATTTTAGCTTGTTATCTTAACCGTATTTGTTTATCACCATAACCAAACTATACTGACAGCTGTTAAAAATGTCAGAGATATGCTTATGTTGTTAAACTTTCCTTTATGTCAAGAAGTGGGACACTTTCATCCCCCAAGATAAAGTCACTCTAAAATTTTCATGGAGAAAAGACACAATTAAAAATGCAAAATGCAAAATTACCAAAGTAGAATATAGTTTTCTTCATTCATATCAATATTTTGGGGGACAGGGAATTAAAAGAATAAGCAAAGAAAAAAGGATAGTGAAGAAAGAACAAAAAGGAGTGAGGAGAGAGAAAAGGGGAAAGGGAAAGGAGGAGAAAGAAAGGCATAAGGCTTTTTCTGGCCATCTTCAAACTCCAGAAAAAGAGTCTATATTTTTCTTTTAAATTTTAAAAATCAACTTTAATATTCAATATTTTTCAAGATTAAATTGTAGAGCTTTAAAAAATGGTAAAACTTGTAAAGAAAAAGGAAAGTTAGACTTCAGTGTTTTCTTGATTCAATACCTAAATGAGCAAAGTAAGAGCTGCTTTTATATTACTCAGCTGGGAGGATTTCCACTCTCTATTAACTTGCATCAACAGTAATGTCCAGATCTTGTTCTCATTTGTTTGTGCCTCCCAGGTGTGATGTTAATACACTGGCAAGCTTGGCATGTGCAAACCATAAGAAAAGCCATAGCTCACACCGCCTTTGAAGTCTCTGTTACTGAGGTTTCAAGTGGCCAAGCAATAGAAAGTAAGTAGACCCCCGAGCCCAACAGAAAAATCATATGAACGATGAAAGAACTGCAAATGAGTATCAGATCTGGTGATTAGAAAATGGATGTGGACTCAGTTACTAGATGTAGAAGAGAGGTATGAGAGGAAAGAGTTGAGAATTACACTACTTGGTAGGAAGTCAGCGCAATTATAGTCATTGAAGAAACATGATCTTATGTAGAAAACAATATAAGCCAAAATGTGCAGTGAACTCTGTAGGACAAATTAAGCATATTGGTTCATTGTCATTTCATTTGTTCATTTCTAGAGTAGGCATTGACTCTTAGTCAATGAATAAGGATATGGGGTGGGGAGTAAGGCCAAAAATAAGGAAAACAAGAAGTGATAATAGAAAGGAAGAAAAGAAGAAACTGTGAGGTCAATTTCTTAACTTCCAGTCAAAAAGAAGCTAAAAGTTCTTATTAGAATCTGTCAGGCAAAACATAATATTTTAAATGTCTTGTGACAAAGAGATTCTATATGAATTGCTGACATAATGGAACAAACATGTTTTGCATCAATGAAACATTGCATATTCATGTTACAACCTTATTATTTAAATATTTACATACATTCAACAACGTGTGTTGAATGACCTTGCCCCAAGAACATGTTGTGAGTCCTTGAATATACGCACATTTTTGGTATTCTTTGTTTGCTGGATAAGCACTCAGAAACAAGGCTAAATAAAGTATTAATTTCTGTGAGTATTTTAATCATAATTTATTAATAAAAGTTTGGTTAAAGTATTTAAGTTAATTAGAGTACAAGATGAAAACTGTTTATGGTACTACTGTGTGGACTCTAACTTCTGGGATATGATGAATGCAGCAATTCTTGAGCACAGAATTGTAGCAAGATCAAAGATTATTTTTACTGAACTATTACTTGGATTCATTCTAGAATTGAATTTGGTTTATAAACTTAAAACATACAGCTCCAATCATAAACTCAAATCAAATTTTAGTTAAATACATAATAAAACTACAATTTGTTGTTTCATCATTTATTTAATGACTACTATGTGCCAGGTCCTGATGTGCTAAACCCTTGGAACACAGAAGAGGAGCCCTGCCCTCATGGGATTCATATTCTAGTGAGAGGAGACAGACAGCAAGCAATTGTAATAAATGAAGAAACTAGCTAGTGTGCTGGAGGTAAGAAGTCCTGTGGGAAGATAAAAGAGCAGAGTAACCAGTATTGGAACTGTTAGAATTGGAGGGAGATATTCAGTTTGCATTTTGGAGTAGTGGTAGGAAGTAGTCCAAGTGCAAATACATTTTGAAACCCAAGCAAATAAAATTTCCTGATGAATTGGATATGTGTCTTATGAAAGAGACCTCCATAAATCAAGGATGGCTTCATGTTTTTTGGTTGAGCAGCTGAAGGGATAGCACTGCTGTCAAATGAAGTGAGGAAGACTGCTAATAACTATCTGAAATGCAAATTCAATGAGCTTTTCCCAGCAATGCTCCTGAACATTGTTATATATCCTACTTTTCTCTTGAAATCCAATCCTCCTGAGGTTTTGGTGATAGTAGTTTCCTGAGTCTCTTACTTCAATCTCTGGCTGCTCCATCTCCCTCACCAACACTTCTTTCTCTACTGGTTCTTACATGTCCATATGTCCCCAAGGTTCTTTCTTCTGTCTTGTTCCTTAATTATCTACTCTTACCAGAAATGTTACATCTACCTCCATCCTTTCACCATTATCCTTTACTAAATACCTCTCAGTTATTTACATTTTAAAACCTTCTCTGACAAGGACATCCCCAAATTGTTCTATGCTGCTGCTGCTAAGTCGCTTCAGTCGTGTCCGAATCTTTGTGACCCCATAGATGGCAGCCCACCAGACTCCCCCATCCTTGGGATTCTCCAGGCAAGAACACTGGAGTGGGTTGCCATTTCCTTCTCCAATGCATGAAAGTGAAAAGTGAAAGTGAAGTCGCTCAGTCGTGTCTGACTCTTAGCGACCCCATGGACTGCAGCCTACCAGGCTCCTCTGCCCATGGGATTTTCCAGGCAAGAGTACTGGAGTAGGGTGCTATTGCCTTCTCCAAAATTGTTCTATACCTTTACCCAAAATATCTAATTCTATTTCGAAAAATTTCGCAACTTAAAAAATACACCCTCCCTTTGCTCNGCCTACCAGGCTCCTCTGCCCATGGGATTTTCCAGGCAAGAGTACTGGAGTGGGGTGCCATTGCTTTCTTCACTGAATCACCTAGGGGTACCTAAAAGATGGCAAGAGAGAGTGACCAGTGGGTTACTGAAGGAAGGTTATCTGTGAAAGGACAAAAGGGAGGCTTTAGTAAGATTCTGAGACTAAAGAAAGACCAGTAGAAAATGAGAGATTTTTATTCACACTTGTTTATATTGTTTATAGATTGATTTAGATATTTCCCTTTTCTTTTTTGGATATAGAAGTCTGTCTGAGTGTTTCTTGCATTTAGGTTTGTTTGTTGACACAGTTTGGTTTCTCAACGTTTTTTTGTATTTGTTTTTGTTTTCAGTTCTTTTAATGAAATACTTTTAACTGCTTTTTTGTTGTTGTTTTTTAGGGGAAGGGGGCACAATAAAGATAATTCAAATTTTTGAAAGTTTAGTTCCAGGCCAACGGCAGTGTATGTCTTCTGACTAACATCCCAGTCTCTTTAGGATAGAATATAAACATTATAGGTGAATTCTTCGGCAGCTTAAACCTGTTTCCATAGCTCAGGCATTGTTTGGGAGAAAACATTTTAATTTTGAAGGGACTTTTCAAGATTCTCAGGCAAGACCTTCAGGATCTTCTGGTGCATATGTTGGGTACATAAAAGTCTACACTACTGAGAAATATTTGACTCATAAATATAACCAGTTTATAAGGATATGCGGGGTTGTGGCATGGAGGTGGCCATGGTGTTTTCGTCTCCTGGGTGGTTCTTGCTGGAATTTGAAGCAGAGAGATACTGCTTTATTCGGTTATATGTAGGTATTCCATTATTCCATCCTCACTGGCATCTTTACGTAAGTCTTCAGTTGTGCCTTCACCAGGGCTCCCTGGTGGCTCAGACGGTAGAGAGTCTGCCTGCAGTGCAGGAGACCTGGGTTCCATCCCTGGGTAGGGAAGATCCCCTGGAGAAGGGAATGGCAGCCTAGTCTAGTATTCTTGCCTGCATAATTTTCTGGACAGAAGAGCCTGGCAGGATACAGTCCATGGGGTCGCAAAGAGTCAGACATGACTGAGTAACTTCACTTTTTTTTCTGTCAGTTGCGACAGCCATGTATCCCGTATGTCCCCTTCCCCAGCCACCGTGGTGCTTTGCACTGTGACTGCCAAAATGGACGAGTTCAGGAACTGCATCATGAGTCACCTGGAGTTCATTTGCCTGTTCGGAATATGTTTTCAAATCCATGTCTCTGTCAGAGTGCTTCAGGTGCAAACCCAGAGGTTTTACAGATTAAGTCCATTCCAAAAGCAGGGCATTTTCCATTGACTACTTAGTGCCAATCCACTTTATAGAAAACTATCAGAGGGCTGGTTTAAGACCTGTCTTTGGTCTTCCTTACAAAGCAGTATCTGACTGCTTAGTAGAAGCTAACAAACATATCCAGAATCACTTAGTAATGAGCATAGTTAGATTTTCAGGAACATATATTCCCGAGCAGCAAGGAGAGACCTGTGAGGCAGAGCTTGTCAACTTTGTTGGAGAAATTTGCAAATATATGCATCTGTTAGTGATCAGTGTCCTGACTTAATAGGCAAGTTTAAAATTACTGATTACGCTGATGTGCTTCTGATTTCTTTTTGCAAAACAGATGAGTAGTTTTTATTCCAAAATTTGTTCCAAATCCTATTTTTTGGCAGTGTGCTAGGTTTAGTCACAGTGTGAATAAAGTATGCTCCCCGTGTCTTGATTACTCTGCCTAAAATATCTCAACCCAGTGTACATTTAGTCCTTCTTCGATTATTGTAACTAATGTTAAACATCAACAACTTCTTTAATGAAAATATTGTAACGGAGACTCTTATTACCCTTGTGACACCTCTCCAAATTCAGATTCATCTTGTCAGCTATCCACTGTTTTGAATACCAAATACCCATGCTGTTATTCTTCCCAGTTCACTTCCTTTGCCCCTCCATCACTGATTTTTGGTTGTATGTCCTTCCATTAATATTTAGAGGACAACTGATGTCTCCCCTTCATCTGTGGATAAAAGACATCATTATTAAATTGGCTTTTGCTTTATTCCATGTGTGTCCTGGATCTCCCTCCCCTCTTAGTAGCCAAGGACACATTTCTGAGTTCTTTATCTCTGTGCTTGCCAAAATGGGAAAAAGAAAATTGTTAAACCTGGAGTCTTATGAGATACTTAGTCAGTTTAATTCATATTTTTCATATAAGTGACTTTTTATCATCCAATGACTCCAACCATGGAAACTATAGTTTTTTGCTCCGTGTGGCATCTGTCTTGGGTGTAGTTATCTGTAATGAACTTGAATCATAGGATATAAATCATATCCTTATAAAGAGCCTTAAATGAGCCAGCATGAGAATCCAGCAATAGTACAAGGTGTAACAGTGCTAGGACTCTGAGATGGAAATTGGACCTCAGTTATTTGCCTCTGGACCTCCAGAGGCTGGTAGTTACATTTGCTCCCCCTGAGAGATAAGTATTTGGGGATGTTCTCTCAGTCATTTGTTGACTCAAATTAAGCATTGCATGAAGCAGTGTTCAACCCTTAGGAAAAGTCAGTTGCCGTGTTTTGGAATCTTAGATGCTGGAACAGTAAACTTCTAAAAAAATGCTTTGATGCTCAGATTTAACAAAAAGTTAAAAGGAAATAAAGCCCTTAGAAACAAACCTAATACCCTGCCACTTATCATTGTTTTACTAATATAAAGTGTTTTGCTTATAAGCAAGGAGGGAAGAAGTCATTATTTTTGTAGCCTTTCATAGAAAGAGAAGGTACTTTATAGTGTTCTGAACCACATAGATTTTATAATTTAGAAAAGATGCAGTTGTGGCCATCGTGGAAGAGTTAATAATTATATAATTGAGGTGGTACATTGACTTTACAAACAAGTATTAAGTACCTTCAGTGTTAGCACTGTTAGGCAGTTGGATGTGGGGAGCTTGTGACACAGGGATGAAAATGGTCTATGATTTATTAAGGTCCACAAGGCAAAAAAATGAAAAATTGGGAAGGTGGAGAGGGAAGTGGAGGACCCAAAGACACAAAATCCATTTGGGCGTGAAAGGTGATAGACAGGCTGGCTGCAGAGTGTGCAGGACCCAGTGAAAAGGCAGATCCCTTTGTTCAAAAAACAAGCTGAAAGTGCCATTAAAAGTACTAAAATGTAAAGCTTTTTCTTTCTTCTGTGTATCTCCCCTGCTCATGTGCCTGCTCCATTGTTCCATCAAGTGCAAGAATAAAATTAAGAATTGCAGGATAGCAACAACAGAACATTAAGTGCAGGGTGCTTCTGAGCCTGGGTGCTTTTGACAGCAGGGCCATGGGCAACTGCCAGGTCACAGACCCACAAAGCCCACCCTGGATGTGAGTGTGATGATTATGAAATCTACCGTGCCAGCACTAAATTCGTATTTGAGGAATTTGAATACGTTTATACAAATCAAAACAGATCTGTTTGGGTGAGACTATGTTTTATGTTTTCTTGATTGGGAGTAGGGTAGGGAATTTTTGTTTTCTATGTGGGAGGAGAGAGAATAGGGTGTGAACGATTTTGAGGAAGTAACCGACTTGAAGAAATAGGGTGATTGTTGTGTGTACCTAGGGAATGGCTAAGTCATTTGTTAAACTTGAGCTGCACAACTTGTCATCCAGAACCTTGGTATATGGAAATAGGGGAAGCATTTGAAACCCATCTGCTTACTTTTTTACAAGATGTGTTAAATTTTATCACACGTATGTCTACATCAGTTGTCACATCAGCCTCTCCCTTTTCCTCAGTTTCATTTCTTCTGGAGGGGAGCTGTTTTAACACCCTGATGGGCTACCCCAAATGTGCCTGCCCCAGTTGCGGTGAGAATCCATCCAAGCACTGTAGCAGGCAGACTCAGCGTCCATTTCATTTTTCTAGTCCCTCGTCACCACATGTAGCTAGATGCTCAGAAGGAAGCGTTTCAAAAGATTGAAAACCCCTACCTTAGGTTTCGTCTTCCCTGATGGCTCAATGGTAAAGAATATGCCTACCCATGCAGGAGATGCAGGTTTGATCCCTGATCCGGGAAGATCCCCAGAGAAGGAAATGGCAACTCACTCCAGTATTCTTGCCTGGGAAGTCACATGGACAGAAACGATCCTGATGAGTTACAGTCCATGGGATCACAAAGAGTTGAACATGACTTAGCACCTGAACAACAACCTTGTATTCGGCATTTTCATTTTTGGGTTGGGGGGGAGGGGATGGACAGTAATGAGAATTTGTAGGAGGCTCATTTTCTTTTTTTTGGCCTGGGAGCCTGCATAAGCCTTCTCCAAACTCGAAAAGAAAAAAAAAAAAATATTTGCACATGGACAAGTTATTAGACTGGTGACTTTGCCATGTTACTTTTTCCCCTCTGTCTGTATAATTCTCATATGACAAAAGAGAGAGCAAGTTCAAACAACTATCCAGGTTTATGGTTTATGACCATTATCTCATTTAAAAAAAAAAAAAACCTTTTCTAGATTAAGGAATAACTTACTGGGGAACTGCAGAAATTCTGGTATAATCTGGAATCACCTATGTTCATTAATTTGATTTTCAACATGATACAAATTTCCAAAAATTAGTTTTTCTCAACTTCAGCTTCCCACTCCACTTCTGTTCCACTATCAGCAAATGAAATATGAAGAAAGGGCACAGAGAATAGGAAAAGATGATTTTTCAGTGAAATATATTCTTTGGGATTTTTAGTTGTTTGATAGAAGGTCACTATTTAAAACTATGAAAAAAATCACACAATGAAAAAGAAATAATCTTGGCTTCATTCTGGCTCAATCAAATAAGATAACTGACAATCATTAATGAATGTATCAGCTTTCTAAAACTTGGAAGAGTAGAGTAATTCTGTAAAACTATCACAAAATTATATTAAATTTCACAAGTGTTTTCTGTATTTATACTTTGAAAATGTTTCAAATGTGTTCTTCTTACTCTACTGTATGCATATAAAAATAAATATTCCATTTAATTTTTCTTTCTCATAAAAATTAAAGTGAATTTTATAAGCTACTACGTTTTAATTGAAACATAATTGACATATAACATTATATCAGATTCTGGTGTACAACAAAATGTTCCATATTTGTTTATATTGCAAAATTAACACCACAATAAGTCTAGTTAACTTCCATCACCATATATAGTTACAAAATTTTTTTCTTGTAATGAGAACTTTTAAAAGTCACTCTCTTAGCAACTTTCAAATATGCAATACAGTATTATTAACTATAAGTATCATACTGTACATTACATCCCATTACTTACTTGTTTTACAACTGGAAGTTTGTACCTTTTTACCCTCTTCACCCATTTCACTCACTCCCCACCCTCTGCCTCGGCAACAACCAATCAGTTCTCTGTATCTCTGTGTGTGTGTGTTCTTTGATTTTTTAGATCATATATTTCAGTGAGATCATTTGGCGTTTGCCTTTCTCTGACTTATTTCACTTAGCATAATGCTCTAAAGATCCATCCATGTTGTCACAGATGGCAAGATTTCATTCTTTTTCATGACAATAATATTCCATTTATGTATTTTTTCTTTATTCATTCACCCATCAATGGACACTTAGATTGCTTCCATTATCCTGGGTCTGTGAATAATGCTGCAATTAACACTGAGGTTGAGATAGCTTTCTGAGTTAGTGTTTTCATTTTCTTTAAATCTCAGAAGTGGAATTGTTGGATTATATAATACTTCTTTAAAAAAAAAAAATTGATGAATCTCCATACTATGTTCCATAATGAGTGCAACCAATTTGCATTCCCATCAGTACTGTACTAGGATTCACTTTTCTCCATATCCTCACCAATACTTGTTATTTGTTGCCTTTTTGATAATAGCCATTCTGACAAGTGTGAGATGATATCTTTATGTGGTTTTGATTTGTATTTCCCTCATAATTAGTAATGTTGAGCATCTTTTCATGTACCTATTAGCCATCCATATGTCTTTGAAAATAAGTTATTATGTTAACTATAGATTTTAGCTTGTTATCTTAACCGTATTTGTTTATCACCATAACCAAACTATACTGACAGCTGTTAAAAATGTCAGAGATATGCTTATGTTGTTAAACTTTCCTTTATGTCAAGAAGTGGGACACTTTCATCCCCCAAGATAAAGTCACTCTAAAATTTTCATGGAGAAAAGACACAATTAAAAATGCAAAATGCAAAATTACCAAAGTAGAATATAGTTTTCTTCATTCATATCAATATTTTGGGGGACAGGGAATTAAAAGAATAAGCAAAGAAAAAAGGATAGTGAAGAAAGAACAAAAAGGAGTGAGGAGAGAGAAAAGGGGAAAGGGAAAGGAGGAGAAAGAAAGGCATAAGGCTTTTTCTGGCCATCTTCAAACTCCAGAAAAAGAGTCTATATTTTTCTTTTAAATTTTAAAAATCAACTTTAATATTCAATATTTTTCAAGATTAAATTGTAGAGCTTTAAAAAATGGTAAAACTTGTAAAGAAAAAGGAAAGTTAGACTTCAGTGTTTTCTTGATTCAATACCTAAATGAGCAAAGTAAGAGCTGCTTTTATATTACTCAGCTGGGAGGATTTCCACTCTCTATTAACTTGCATCAACAGTAATGTCCAGATCTTGTTCTCATTTGTTTGTGCCTCCCAGGTGTGATGTTAATACACTGGCAAGCTTGGCATGTGCAAACCATAAGAAAAGCCATAGCTCACACCGCCTTTGAAGTCTCTGTTACTGAGGTTTCAAGTGGCCAAGCAATAGAAAGTAAGTAGACCCCCGAGCCCAACAGAAAAATCATATGAACAATGAAAGAACTGCAAATGAGTATCAGATCTGGTGATTAGAAAATGGATGTGGACTCAGTTACTAGATGTAGAAGAGAGGTATGAGAGGAAAGAGTTGAGAATTACACTACTTGGTAGGAAGTCAGCGCAATTATAGTCATTGAAGAAACATGATCTTATGTAGAAAACAATATAAGCCAAA
This sequence comes from Oreotragus oreotragus, assembly GCA_006410675.1. Taxonomy (NCBI): domain Eukaryota; kingdom Metazoa; phylum Chordata; class Mammalia; order Artiodactyla; family Bovidae; genus Oreotragus; species Oreotragus oreotragus. The sequence goes on from SJYX01012960.1 coordinate 158,215, forward strand.
ATGTGCAGTGAACTCTGTAGGACAAATTAAGCATATTGGTTCATTGTCATTTCATTTGTTCATTTCTAGAGTAGGTATTGAAAAAGAGTTGAGAATTACACTACTTGGTAGGAAGTCAGCGCAATTATAGTCATTGAAGAAACATGATCTTATGTAGAAAACAATATAAGCCAAAATGTGCAGTGAACTCTGTAGGACAAATTAAGCATATTGGTTCATTGTCATTTCATTTGTTCATTTCTAGAGTAGGCATTGACTCTTAGTCAATGAATAAGGATATGGGGTGGGGAGTAAGGCCAAAAATAAGGAAAACAAGAAGTGATAATAGAAAGGAAGAAAAGAAGAAACTGTGAGGTCAATTTCTTAACTTCCAGTCAAAAAGAAGCTAAAAGTTCTTATTAGAATCTGTCAGGCAAAACATAATATTTTAAATGTCTTGTGACAAAGAGATTCTATATGAATTGCTGACATAATGGAACAAACATGTTTTGCATCAATGAAACATTGCATATTCATGTTACAACCTTATTATTTAAATATTTACATACATTCAACAACGTGTGTTGAATGACCTTGCCCCAAGAACATGTTGTGAGTCCTTGAATATACGCACATTTTTGGTATTCTTTGTTTGCTGGATAAGCACTCAGAAACAAGGCTAAATAAAGTATTAATTTCTGTGAGTATTTTAATCATAATTTATTAATAAAAGTTTGGTTAAAGTATTTAAGTTAATTAGAGTACAAGATGAAAATTGTTTATGGTACTACTGTGTGGACTCTAACTTCTGGGATATGATGAATGCAGCAATTCTTGAGCACAGAATTGTAGCAAGATCAAAGATTATTTTTACTGAACTATTACTTGGATTCATTCTAGAATTGAATTTGGTTTATAAACTTAAAACATACAGCTCCAATCATAAACTCAAATCAAATTTTAGTTAAATACATAATAAAACTACAATTTGTTGTTTCATCATTTATTTAATGACTACTATGTGCCAGGTCCTGATGTGCTAAACCCTTGGAACACAGAAGAGGAGCCCTGCCCTCATGGGATTCATATTCTAGTGAGAGGAGACAGACAGCAAGCAATTGTAATAAATGAAGAAACTAGCTAGTGTGCTGGAGGTAAGAAGTCCTGTGGGAAGATAAAAGAGCAGAGTAACCAGTATTGGAACTGTTAGAATTGGAGGGAGATATTCAGTTTGCATTTTGGAGTAGTGGTAGGAAGTAGTCCAAGTGCAAATACATTTTGAAATCCAAGCAAATAAAATTTCCTGATGAATTGGATATGTGTCTTATGAAAGAGACCTCCATAAATCAAGGATGGCTTCATGTTTTTTGGTTGAGCAGCTGAAGGGATAGCACTGCTGTCAAATGAAGTGAGGAAGACTGCTAATAACTATCTGAAATGCAAATTCAATGAGCTTTTCCCAGCAATGCTCCTGAACATTGTTATATATCCTACTTTTCTCTTGAAATCCAATCCTCCTGAGGTTTTGGTGATAGTAGTTTCCTGAGTCTCTTACTTCAATCTCTGGCTGCTCCATCTCCCTCACCAACACTTCTTTCTCTACTGGTTCTTACATGTCCATATGTCCCCAAGGTTCTTTCTTCTGTCTTGTTCCTTAATTATCTACTCTTACCAGAAATGTTACATCTACCTCCATCCTTTCACCATTATCCTTTACTAAATACCTCTCAGTTATTTACATTTTAAAACCTTCTCTGACAAGGACATCCCCAAATTGTTCTATGCTGCTGCTGCTAAGTCGCTTCAGTCGTGTCCGAATCTTTGTGACCCCATAGATGGCAGCCCACCAGACTCCCCCATCCTTGGGATTCTCCAGGCAAGAACACTGGAGTGGGTTGCCATTTCCTTCTCCAATGCATGAAAGTGAAAAGTGAAAGTAAAGTCGCTCAGTCGTGTCTGACTCTTAGCGACCCCATGGACTGCAGCCTACCAGGCTCCTCTGCCCATGGGATTTTCCAGGCAAGAGTACTGGAGTAGGGTGCTATTGCCTTCTCCAAAATTGTTCTATACCTTTACCCAAAATATCTAATTCTATTTCGAAAAATTTCGCAACTTAAAAAATACACCCTCCCTTTGCTCTTCCTAGCTGTTGGCAACAATAATATGGACAGTATAAAGCATACTAAGATATTTAAAATATTTTTCTGCTTGAAATAAAAACTAGAAGTTTTTTTATAAATGAAGAAGGGAGTCAAAGCCAGAATAAACACATAAGCTAATGCTGCAGCAGGTCAAAAAGACTTTGATATTGGCTGGAGGAAGTTTACCACTCACATGGGAACTGAATAACCTTGGACTTGTGCAGGGTAGAATGCTAGATTTAAGACCCTGCATAAAAACCCAGAAATATGGAAAGGCTGTATCTGACTGATACTGAAAACAGCCATTGGTTTAGCAAATCCACAAGGAAAGTTTATCTCTACCAGAGATGAGCAAAAGAAGGCAAGGAGTGGGGGTAACATGTGGATAGACTCTAATAGGAGACATTCAGACCTTCAGTTCAGTTCAGTTCAGTTCAGTTCAGTCACTCAGTCATGTCCGACTTTGTGACCCCATGATCCACAGCACGCCAGGCCTTCCTGTCCATCACCAACTCCCAGAGTTTACCCAAACTCATGTCCATTGAGTCAGTGATGCCATCCAGCCATCTCATCCTCTGTCGTCCCCTTCTCCTCCTGCCCCCAGTCCCTCCCAGCATCAGGGTCTTTTCCAATGAGTCAACTCTTCACATGAGGTGGCCAAAATATTGGAGTTTTAGCTTCAGCATCAATCCTTTCCGTGAACACCCAGGACTGATCTCCTTTAGGATGGACTGGTTGGATCTCCTTGCAGTCAAGGGACTCTCAAGAGTCTTCTCCAACACCACAGTTCAAAAGCATCCATTCTTTGGTGCTCAGCTTTCTTCACAGTCCAACTCTCACATCCATACGTGACTATTGGAAAAGCCATAGCCTTGACTAGATGGACCTTTGTTAGCAAAGTAATGTCTCTGCTTTTGAATATGCTATCTAAGTCGGTCATAACTTTCCTTCCAAGGAGCAAGCATCTTAAGCCTGTGCTATCCTGGGTGTGACATTTGCATTTGTACTATTAGGGTTGCATGAGAATATCAAGTTGAAAAACTAACATGAAAGCTAGTGCAAACTGAGGAAATGCACAAAGCTCTGAGAAACTGCTATCTAAGAAAATTTCTGCAATTCAGGGGGAAAAAAAAAAAAAGAATGGGCACATAATTTAAAAATCACTTATCATATGAGAAGATAAAAGTGTTATTCACTCAGTTGTGTCCAACTCTTTGCAACCCCATGGACTATGGACAGCCAGGCTTCTCAGTTTCTGGAATTCTCCAGGCAAGAATATTGGAATGGGTAGTCATTCCCTTCTCCAGGGGATGTTCCTAACCCAGAGATTGAACCCTGGTTTCCTGCATTGCAGGCAAATTCTTTACTAAATGAGCCATGAAGGAAGCCCCCTACTTATCATAAAGAAGAGTCAAGGAACAAAATAAATAGGAACATTAACACTTTCAGGAATTTAATCGAACTACTGAAAAAGAACATAAAGCAGTTAAAGAATTTTTTAAAAGGACTAGAATACATGAAGAAAGAAGAGGCACATTTAAAAAATATATATCTGAAAACAAGCCAAATATAAAGATGTATGACTTCCCTACAGTTACAGCTACTTTATACTTAGGCATCTATAGTATATGATATGAAAACATTCTTTCTTTTCAAGCTATCAAGAACTTAAAAACTTTGGGGGATGTAGATAACTGGTCACATAATTACTTATAATCTTTAATGTACTAATTTTGTTACAATTAAGTTTTTAAGTAACATTTTATAAAATAATATTTTAATTTATAAATAGTGATTTTTAAAATATTTCCATTTCATGATCCTTTAAATATTTTAAAAACCCTAGAAAACTAAATGGCCTCCAAACTATGATAATACATTTTATGAAGGTTCACTGGCCCATGTTTGAGAATTGCTGACTGAAGCAATAGCAGGGTCAAGATTCAAAGCCTTTAACAGTTTTAAGAGCAATTAAAAAAAATTTGATAATTGCATTGCATCAAAACTTTTAACATATATTGGCCTATCCTAAACTGTAAGAAAGGCATTCAATTTAGATCTCATATTAAAAATTGAGAAATGAAATCCTTAAAAATTACTGTACTTTTTATTACCCTTTTAATTACAGTTTCAAGAAATAATTTGCAATTGGTAATGGCAGTATGAGGGATTCTGGATTTAGAAATAATTAATACCTGTGATAGTGAGACAGTAAACCAGATTACATTAGTCTGTGATATTTACTGTTAACTGAATAATAATCAAGTTGGTGACTTTCCAAGACCAATTAAAGGTTGGCTTAAGGTAATAATAATGATAATTCATATTTACAGATAAATGTTATCTAGGTGTACTTCCTAGCATTAAAAATTCCAATACAGGCCATACATTTTTGTCCTTTGACTCTGTTATTTCCTGTCTACAGACATCTGATCTCCAAGACACAAGAATGGCTTTTTATATGTCATTCTCTATATGAACCAATTTCTTACTCTCTAGGTGAATTTTATTGATTTCTTCTCTGAACTACAAAATGCACTTAAAAATTTTCTGGGTTACAGATGCATTATTATATTATAATCATTAGCCAATCCATTCTTTTCTCCTGGGGGCCATGAGCTCCTCAAAAGGCAGAAAATACTTATGCTCTGGTGTCTTCCAAAACATCTGATGGATTCTATTCACAAACATTTCAGTGTTCAGTTAAACTGCTTTGAATCACTTTACTTCCTCATATATAGTATAGTACATTGTAATGCTTAAATACATATAGTACACAGCCCATGGAATTAAAACAAAGATGTATTTACCTTCTATTAACAACAAATATACATATTAATATCTATACAAATATAGATAACCAAAAGGAATTCATTTGCACAAAGAGAGGAAGTTCAGGAATAGAAACATCTAGATGAACCTAGCAACTTAATGAAAAGTAAAATGGGTAGCATCTCTGAAACTATAAAATCATGTTTATGTGAATCAATAGAATTAATCTATAAATTAGTAAAATCCACTGTATGGATCAAGTGTTCTATATTGCAAAGTGAAAGTGAAAGTTGCTCAGTCATGTCTGACTCCGCCATACCATGGACTATACAGTCCATGGAATTCGCTAGGACAAAACTGGAGTGGGTAGCCTTTTCTATCTCTAGGGGATCTTCCCAACCCAGGGATTGACCCAGGTCTCCTGCATCACAGGCGGATTATCCATCTTGCAAACTCTCACCACGTATATCTGTGTGGATGCAATAACTAAGTATGACTACAAGAAAATCAATTTTACTTGTTAAAATGAAATTATTGACATTACTTCTAATCTATTTTCTAGAAAATTTCTGAAAGATCAGTTCATTTCAGTTCAGTTGTTCAGTCGTGTCCGACACCCAGGGACCCCACAAACAGCAGCATGCCAGGCCTTTCTGTCCATCAACAACTCCCAGAGTTTACCCAAACTCATGTCCATTGAGTCGGTGATGCCATCCAACCATCTCATCCTCTGACGTCCCCTTCTCCTCCTGCCTTCAATCTTTCCCAACATCAGGGTCTTTTCAAATGACTCAGCTCTTCACATCAGGTGGCCAAAATATTGGAGTTTCAGCTTCAACATTACTCCTTCCAATGAACACCCAGGTCTGTTTTCCTTTAGGATGGACTGGTTGGATCTCCTTGCAGTCCAAGGGACTCTCAAGAGTCTTCCAACACTACAGTTCAAAAGCATCAATTCTTCTGCGCTCAGCTTTCTAATACTCCAACTCTCACATCCATATGTGACTATTGGAAAAACCATAACCTTGACTAGACGGACCTTTGTTAGAAAAATAATATGTCTGCTTTTTCATATGCTGTCTAGGTTGGTCATAACTTCCTTCCAAGGAGTAACCGTCTTTTAATTTCATGGCTGCTATCACCATCTGCAGTGATTTTGGAGCCCCCGAAAATAAAGTTAGCCACCATTTCCACTGTCTCCAGATCTATTTGCCATGAAGTGATGGGACTGGATGCCATGATCATAGTTTTGTGAATGTTGACCTTTAAGCCAAATTATTCACTCTCCTCTTCTGCTTTCATCAAGAGGCTCTTTAGCTCTTCACTTTCTGCCATGGGTGGTGTCATCTGCATATCTGAGGTTATTGATATTTCTCCCGGCCATCTTGATTCCAGCTTGTGCTTCCTCCAGCCCAGCATTTCTCATGATGTACTCTGCATATAAGTTAAATAAGCAGG
>SJYX01012960.1:168287-189027 GCA_006410675.1 Oreotragus oreotragus
ATGCATTGGAGAAGGAAATGGCAACCCACTCCAGTATTCTTGCCTGGAGAATCCCAGGGACGGGGGAGCCTGCTGGGCTGCCGTCTATGGGGTCACACAGAGTCGGACACGACTGAAGTGACTTAGCAGCAGCAGCAACGATCCCATGCGACCCCATAGCCCACCAGGCTCCTTTGTCCATGGGATTCTCCAGGCAAGAATACTGGAGTGAGTTGCCATTTCCTTTTCCAATTAGGTCCATGAATCAAGGTAAATTGGAAGTGGTCAAACAGGCGATGGCAAGAGTGAACATTGGCATTTTAAGAATCAGTGAACTAAAATGGACCAGAATGGGTGAATTTAATTCAGATGACCATTATATCTACTACTGTGGGCAGGAACCCCTTGGAAGAAATGCAGTAGCCCTCATAGTCAAAAAAGAGACTGAAATGCAGTACTTGGATGCAATCTCAAAAATGACAGAATGATCTCTGTTCGTTTCTAAGACAAACCATTCAATGTCTCGGTAATCCAAGTCTATGCCTCAACCACTGATGCTGAAGAAGCTGAAGTTCAGTGGTTCTATGATGACCTACAAGGCCTTCTAGAACTAACACCAAAAAAAAAAAAAATGTCCTTTTCATCATAGGGGGCTGGAATATAAAAGTAGGCAGATAAGATATACCTGGAGCAGCAGGCAAGTTTGGCCTTGGAGTACAAAATGAAGCAGGGCAAAGGCTAACAGAGTTTTGCCAAGAGAACTCACTGGTCATAACAAACAGCCTCTTTCAACAAGACAAGAGAAGACTCTACACATGGACATCACCAGAGGGTCAATACCAAAATCAGACTGATTATACTATTTGCAGTCAAAGATGGAGAAGGTCTATACAGTCAGCAAAAACCAGACCAGGAACTGACTGTGACTCAGATCATAAACTCCTTATTGCAAATTCAGACTTAAATTTAAGAAATTAGAGAAAACCACTAGGCCATTCACATATGACCTAAATCAAATCCCTTACGATTATACAGTGGAAGTGACAAATAGATTCAAGGGATTAGATGTGATAGACAGAGTGCCTGAAGAACTATGGACGGAGGTACATAACATTGTACAGGAGGCAGTGATCAAAACCATCTGCAAGAAAAAGAAAGTCAAAATGGTTGTCTGAAGAGGGCTTAAAAAGAGCTGAGAAAAGAAGAGAAGCAAAAGGCAAAGGAGAAAAAGGGAAAATATACTCATCTGGATGCAGAGTTCCAAAGAATACCAAGGAGAGATTAAAAAAAAAAACCCTTCCTAAGTGAATAATGTAAAGAAATAGAGGAAAACAATAGAATGACAAAGACTAGAGATCTCTTCAAGAAAATTAGAGACACCAAGGGAATATTTCATGCAAGACGGGCACAATAAAGGACAGAAAATGTAAAGAATTAACAGAGCAGAAGATATTAAGAAGAGTTGGCAAGATGACAGAGAAGAACTATACAAAAATATCATAATAACCCAGGGAACTATGATGGTGTTATTATTCACCTAGAGCCAGACATCTTGAAGTGTGAAGTAAAGTGGGCCTTAGGAAGTATTACTATGAACAAAACTAGTGGAGGGGATGGAATTCCAATTGAGCTATTTCAAATCCTAAAAGATGACGTGAAACTGCTGCACTCAATATGCCAGCAAATTTGAAAAACTCAGCAGTGGCCACAGGACTGGAAAATGTCAGTTTTCATTCCAATACCAAAGAAAGGCAGTGTGAAAGAATGTTCAAACTACCACACAATTGTAGTCATCTTACACACTAGCAAAGAAATGCTCAAAATTCTCCAAGCCAGACTTCAACAGTACATGAACCGTGAACTTCCAGATGTTCAAGCTGGATTTAGAAAAAGCAGAGGAACCAGAGTCAGTAGGTGTGGGGAGCAGCCCTAAAATATACATGTTGAACAAACACCCTGGGGCGATCCTGGAGCACCCTGAAGTTTGAGAAGCAGCCCCATAGGGTACACCATAGATGTGGAGACCCTAGAATCTTGCTGCAAACAGAAGTCAGCTGCAGAGGCTTAACATGTGCTGCTCTTTCAGGAGAATCACAAAAGAGATATGACCAAAAAGAAGCACAAAAGAATCACCAAAGGGGCAAAAGAGTCTGAAACACAGTACTTGGTTGTAATCTCAAAAATGACAGAATGATCTCTGTTCGTTTCCAAGACAAGCCATTCAGTATCATAGTAATCCAAGTCTATGCTCCAACCAGTAATGCCAAAGGAGCTGAAGTGGAACCATTCTATGAAGACCTACAAGATCTTCTAGAATTAACACTCAAAAGAGATGTCCTTTTCATCACAGGGGACTGGAATGCAAAAGTAGGAAGTCAAGAGATAAGTGGAGTAACAGGCAAACTTGACCTTGGAGTACAAAAGAAGCAGGGCAAAGGATAACAGAGTTCTGGCAAGAGAATGCACTGCTCGTAGAAAACACCCTTTTCCAACAACACAGGAGAAGAATCTATACATGGACATCACCATCAAAATCAGATTGATTATATTCTTTGCAGCCAAAGATGGAGAAGTTCTATACAGTCAGCAAGAACAAGACCAGGAGATGACTGTGGCTCAGGTTATGAGCTCCTTATTGTCAAATTCAAACTTAAATTGAAGAAAGTAGGGAAAACCACTAGACCATCAGGTATGATCTAAATCAAAACCATTATGATTATGCGGTAGAAGTGACAAATAGAATCAAGGTATTGGATCTGATAGACAGAGTCCCTGAAGAACTATGGATAGAGGTTCATGACATTGAACAGGAATCAGTGATCAAGAACATCTGCAAGAAAAAGAAACACAAAAAGGCAAAATGATTGTCTTAGGAGGCTAATCTAAATCAAAACCATTATGATTATGCGGTAGAAGTGACAAATAGAATCAAGGTATTGGATCTGATAGACAGAGTCCCTGAAGAACTATGGATAGAGGTTCATGACATTGAACAGGAATCAGTGATCAAGAACATCTGCAAGAAAAAGAAATACAAAAAGGCAAAATGATTGTCTTAGGAGGCTTTACAAATAGCTGAGAAAAGAAGAGAAGCTAAAGGCAAAGGAGAAAAGGAAAGATACACCTATTTGAATGCAGAGGTCCAAAGAATAGCAAGGAGAGATAAGAAAACCTGCCTCAGTGATCAACGCAAAGAAATAGAGGAAGGCAATAGAATGGGAAAGTTTAGAGACCTCTTCAAGAAAATTAGAGATACCAAGGGAACATTTTTATGCAAAGATGGGCACAATAACGGACTGAAATGGTATGGACCTAACAGAAGAATATATTAAGAAGAAGTGGCAAGAATACACAGAAGAACTATACAGAAAAGATCTTCATGACCCAGATAATCATGATGGTGTGATCACTCACCTAGAGCCAGACATCCTGGAATGTGAAGTCACGTGGGCCTTAGAAAGCATCACTACAAACAAAGCTATTGGAGGCGATGGAATTCCAGCTGAACTATTTCAAATCCTAAAAGATGATGCTGTGAAAGTGCTGCACTCAATATGCCGGCAAATTTGGAAAACTCAGCAGTGGCCATAGGACTGGAAAAGGTCAGTTTTCATTCCAATCCCAAAGAAAGGCAATCCCAAAGAATGTTCAAGCTACTGCACAATTGCACTCATCTCACACGCTCAAAATTCTCCAAGCCAGGCTTCAGCAATACGTGGACCATGAACTTCCAGATGTTCAAGCTGGTTTTAGAAAAGGCAGAGGAACCAGAGATCAAATTGCCAACATCCACTGGATCATGGAAAAAGCAAGAGAGTTCCAGAAAAACATCTATTTCTGCTTTATTGACTATGTCAAAGCCTTTGACTGTGTGGATCACAATGAACTGTGGACAGTTCTGAAAGAGATGGGAATACCAGACCACCTGACCTGCCTCCTGAGAAATCTGTATGCAGTTCAGGAAGCAACAGTTAGAACTGGACATGGAACAACGACTGGTTGCAAATAGGAAAAGGTGTATGTCAAGGCTGTATATTGTCACCCTGCTTATTTAACTTATATGCAGAGTACATCATGAGAAACGTTGGGCTAGAGGGAGCACAGCTGGAATCAAGCTTGCCAGGAGAAATATCAATAGCCTCAGATATGCAGATGACACCACCCTTATGGCAGAAAGTGAAGAGTAACTAAAGAGCCTCTTGGTGAAGGTGAAAGTGAAATTGGAGAGTGAAAAAAACTGGCTTAAAACTCAACCTTCAAAAAACTAAGGTCAAGCCATCCTGTCCCTTCAGTTCATGGCAAATAGATGGGGAAACAATGGAAAAAGTTATAGACTTTATTTTCTTGGCCTCCAAAATCACTGCAGATGTTGACTGTAGCCATGATATTAAGAGATGCTTTACCAACATAGACAGTATATTAAAAAGCAAAGACATTACTTAGCTGACCAAGGTCTATCTAATCAAAGCTATGGTTTTTCCAGTAGTCATGTATAGATGTGAGAGTTGGACCATAAAGAAGGCTGAGTGTCAAAGAATTGATGCTTTTTGAACAGTGGTGTTGAAGACTCTTAAGAATCTTTTGGACTGCTAGAAGATCAAAAAGGTCAAACCAGTTAATCCTAAAGGAAATCAGTCCTGAACATTCATTGGAAGGACTGATGCTGAAGCTGAAGCTTCAGTACTTTGGCCACCTGATGGGAAAAGCTGACTCATTAGAAAAGACCCTGATGTTGGGGAAAATTGATGGCAGAAGGAGAAGGAGAGGAGATGTTTGGATGGAATCACTGACCTAACGGACATGAGTTTGAGCAAGCTCTCGGAGATGGTGAAAGACAGGAAAGCCTAGTGTGCTGCAGTACATGGGGTTGCAAAGAGTCAGACAGGTCTAAGCGACTGAACAACAAGAAAAGTTCATTGACGTCCTCAGTAATAGTAAGCGTTCAATGAGTGAATCAAATGAATGAACATACCTGTTTTCAGTATGATTTTTACAGAGAGTTGGCTTTAATTCTTATGTATCAATAGCTTGTGAATGTATCTAAGATCTCTAAAATTCATTTTCATCAGGTAGGTTAATCTGAATATACATGTGTGCTAAATCACTTTAGTCATGTCTGATTCTTTGTGATACTATAGACTGTAGCCCGCCAGGCTTCTCTGTCCATGGGATTCTCCAGACAAGAATATTGGAGTGGGCTGTCATGCCCTCTTTGATCTTCCTGACCTAGGGATCGAACCCACATCTCTTACATCTGCTGTATTAGCAGACAGGCACCACCAGTGCCACCTGGGAAGCACTAATCTGAATATACTCTTACTTGAAGGTTTATCAGTACAAAAATTAAATCATGTTGTTTGTAATATGATTACATAGATGATGGAACTATAAGTAGAAGCTAACAATTATCAGGTAGGAGTTTCCCTGGGGGAAGCGAGTTGGCTATAATAAAGGAGTATAGAGGGAGATCCTTTTAGGAATATAACAATATCTTGTTTCCTGACCTGAATTCAGTTCTAGAGGCTAGAAATCTAAAATCAAGGTGTCAATGTGTTTTGCCAAAAGTCTTACTTTTGTTTCTGGTTTGAAGGATTTGTTAACAGAAGAAACCATTCATTATATACAAACAAACAATTTGAATGCTAAATTAAGGATCATTTAACTTCTGGAGAAGGAAATGGCAACCCACTCCAGTATTCTTGCCTGAAGGAGCTTGGTGGGCTACAGTCTACGGGTTGTCAGACACAACTGAGCAACTTCCCTTTCACTTAACTTCATTCAGTACACAGTCATTAAAAGAAAAGAGAAGCAGAAGCAATGGAGAAGAGTAACTAACAGCATATACATCACCAAACNCTTCTGGAGAAGGAAATGGCAACCCACTCCAGTATTCTTGCCTGAAGGAGCTTGGTGGGCTACAGTCTACGGGTTGTCAGACACAACTGAGCAACTTCCCTTTCACTTAACTTCATTCAGTACACAGTCATTAAAAGAAAAGAGAAGCAGAAGCAATGGAGAAGAGTAACTAACAGCATATACATCACCAAACTGGACTGACCAACATCAAGACCTAAACAGTCTGGGAAGCCTCTTGTATTAACAGCAGTCTGAAGTCCAAGCTGGGAAAAGGTCCCAAGCAGTGTATCTCCACAGGTGAGACTTCAAACGACAGTTTTGGGGGCTCCTGCTTATAATCCCAGGCCAGGCCACAAACTGATATCATCATCAGTTTGTATGCAAAAATACAGCTCTGGTTTTACTTTAACCTTTTTTAAAGTTCTGTTTCACCTAGACCCCGGGGGGTTGGCCAGACCCTCAGGAGCTCAGGAATTCCAAGTGCCATTCCCTTTCTTACCTAAAGTGCTGTCTGATTTGCAAACAGGCACAGAATCCCGCAAATGTCCTGGTGGCTCAGCAGCTGGTTAGAGGCCTGCTCTCCTGCTTCTGAAGCTTGAACAAGGTTTCCTCCATTTTAATTTCCCTAGCACAGTGGGGCTATACTTTCTCTGAAAGCTCTAGGCAAGAGCCAGAGTCTCCCTTTAGCTTTTAGTGTTGCCCACGATATTCTTTGATTTTAGATGCATCACTCGAATCCCCGCCTCTGTTATCACATGGCATTCTCCCTGTGTATCTTTTTATGTAATTCTTCTCCTCTTATAAGGACACTAGTCATGTTGCATCAGAGCCCATCCTAATTCAGTATGACCTCATCTTAACTTGATTACATCTGCAAAGATCCTACTATCAAATAAGGTCACATTCAGAGGTAGCAGAGACTAGACTATCAACATATCTCACGAGGGGTTGGGCATCTCACAAGGAGTTGGGCAAAAGGATACAATTCGACCCATAACACCATCTATCTTAGAAACCTTGCTAATGACCGTAAGAAAGGAAAGTTAGAGCTATTATTATTTAATTATTTTTATACATTCATGGAGTTATTTGTTCAATAAATTGGTCACTATCAACAATAAAGAGTGTATAGGATATATGGCAATGTATGTGGAAGAAAGAGAAAAAGTGAGCTATCAGAAATTAAGTGCCATCATGAGTCAAGCCTGAATTAAATTTGGTCACATCCATTAATTTCATGAGTTAAATGTGCAGTCAATAAGATTCACATTGTAAAAACTGAGACAGTGAGGGCTATGGTAGAAATCTGGCCTCCCTGTTCTTTCAGTGTCTGCTCTTCTCAGTTCTCTGGAATCTTTAACATGTTTGTCTTACTTTTGCAATAGTTGGTTCTCAAACTTGCAATCAAAAGTTCAGTAAAAGTTTCTGTTTATTTTGCAGCAATATTCTTAAATATTTATGAAGGATCTTAAGTCTGACTCGCTTTGAGGAAATATAGATGAATTAATAATTGATGTGGCTGCTTTACAGAAAATTAAAGGTTGGAAGCACGTGTTAAAAATTAAATCATCTACAGCTAAGACAGCAAATGTTATATATTTAAACTCTTGCAAAAATGTACAATTGGATTCTTTCTTCAGTCTTAGTCAACTGAAAACCTAATGATTTATTTCAGTTCTCAGGTTCCATGACCTGAGTCTACTCAAAGATTAGACAATAAAAGTAAAAGAGAAATTTCAATTCCTTATTCCAGAATATCTAAGAATGCTGCTTATTTTCTCAGAAATATAAATAAGTAGGGAGAAAGAATCTATAGGATAGGATATGGGCCCAAAGTCAGGATCCATTTATATTTCCAGTATTCATTTATAATTCTAGAAATCACATTGCTTATTAGCCATTTTGGCATAACACAGCTTTAAAAATAACTGTATCTCTTACATGTGGACATTCATTTATGTATGTAAGGTAAATAAAATTATGAAAGACAAAGATGAAGAAAATGTTGGATTAAAAATGCTTGCTACCACTGGGCATAGGTAATTCCAGTACTGGTAAAGGATCAGTTCATTCTCTTGCACAAGATTTATGGAACTTGCAATCTTGGCTGGAAGTATTATTTGGAGGGCAACCTTTCTATAAAAGTTCAGTCATTTTATTTCTGCCTAGAGAATAAGAGAAGTCTTAACTGAACACTCTGAGACTATTCTGCAGGAGGAACAGTGAAAAGCATAACCTCTACAAATCCTTACCAATGTCTCATTTTCTTATCTCACACTGGAAAAAATAATAAATCACAGCAAGTTCAATGACCAGCAAACTATAGTACTATTGTACCTTTAAGCTATGACTTGCTGTCTAGTCTTTTTGAAGGTAACATTTTTAAGGGACATTTATTCATCTAACCAGATTCACAGCCTCTTTTATTTCCTTGAAATAAAACACCCCATAACTTGGTGGATGAATCATCTTTTAGAATTCTGGTTTATCCATTTCTGCGCATAGAAGGTTTCCTAAAAGCACCTGCTCTTCGAAGGAATGGTTGGGGTCATCAATTTGTAACACAAAAGGCAATACTTTATGTGTTTATTGAAAATATGAATGAGGAAAAACTTTCCTGGGTTCCTTAAAAGTGCAACTTTTAATGAATCTCATACGGGCAGACTCTGAAGGTCGTGTTTATCTCTAGGGTGTCTAAGGTGTCCTGACATCTGAAATATTCTGTCCAATTTTTTGGAACTGACTATTTTTCTGAAGACTTTATATAATTCAAACTCTCATATTACCAGTTGGTCTTATGCAGATGTTGGCTTATGCTGTGGTGCTATTTAGCATATTCAGGGAAGTGGGGATAGATATCAGCTTTTCAAATAGAAAGTAGCTAGCTAATATAAAAAATGATTTCTTTTCTCAAATCTTACTTGTCATATTATGCTACATTAGATGATGAAACAGAACGTTAACTGTGTAATGAAACAGGGATACTAAAATGTAAGGGAGAACACACTTTTTCAGCTTAGATTCATGCCATCGTTTTCAACACGGGTTGCCATTCCAAAATGATGGCAGAACTTTTTCATGCAAACTAGCTGCTTGTGAATTAGAACAATGTGAAAGTTAAATAAGTTTGAAAATTAAAAAAAAATAACAAAAAAGCAAAAGGCTCCAAGTGATAACTTTGCTATTTTAAACAGAGATATAGTTGTTGATCCAAAGAAGGATCCCTAATAAAGGCCAGCATGTAACTGTAGCCTCATAGACGCAGCTTCCCAGGGAACACACTGCAACCAAAGGCTAAGAAAGTAGTCACACACACAAAAAAGGGAAGCTGTTTCCCATCAGAGAATTGACTAAAAATCCTTATTATGTGGTTCCCTCTGTATTCAGGGAAGCATTCTGGTGTTGAAGCAGTAATTTCTCAATAGTCTCATGAATGAAGGTGTCAACAAAACACTCTTGCTTCCTTTGGTTTCTACAAAATGTCCCTTGATCAAGTGATGAAGGTTACTGGGCTTACATGTCCTACAAAGAACTGTTGCTCCTGTACATCTCATTGCTTTTTACATTGCCTTGTAATTTTCTTTTCTTTCTTTAATTCAAGTAAAATAAATGAATTTTTCTATTCTTCCTTAAATACCTAGTCCCTGCCTCTTCAGATTAGATAGCTTGGGATCATACTTTATGATCCCAAAATGTGCATACAAGTATCTTTGCCCACCGGTTACTATGAAATTAAAAATTAATTGTGCTATTGAATAGCTGGCCACCTCCAAGTAGTTAACATTTTAACAGTATCTTCCGTGCAGTGTTATGGAGTGTATAATTGGTATACACCTCTTGGTATAATTTCTGCAACATCATACAAAATCAATAAATTTTGTTCTAGGTTTAACCAATGTATTCAAGGGAACACAAGAGAAATGCAAAGAGCAGACTGTAATTGTTCATCTGGCCTTCAGTTACATTAGCAAACTTATTCTGCATCATAATTGAACTATAGTCTGTACAGTAAAAAGTAGCTGCTCAGTGCTCTCATATTTAAAAATAGAAATTATTTTATTGCAGTAATTTAAGTTATAACTTAAACTAATCTTCCTCATTTTAAAACTGTAGTGAGTGCTACGATGAGCAGCTATATCCTCCTTCAGGATTTCAGGACTTACTATTCCATCTGCTAGAAGAGGTGTCCTTAGCTGTCAATCTTCTTCAAAACCTAACCTTAGAAAGTGTCCTGAACTAAAGAAAGTATCCTGAACTAAGGAAAGTGTCCTGAACTAAAGACTAAAGTCTTTTTCCTGGGACAACAGTATCCAATGACTGAGGTACATTATAAAGTAAAACATACAGTACAAACTACATGTAACTATACAGTATAAACCATTAAAAATAACATATTATATTTTAATACAGTATATAAAGTGATTAGTATAGTATACATATATATATATATAGAGAGAGAGAGAGAGAGAGAATTAGGGTAGAATATAGAATAGTATATAGCATATTAATATATACATATAATATGTATTATATAGAATAGAAAATAGCATATGGTGTAGTGTCAGGAATATATAGTATACCATACAGTTTACAGTATAAACTGTTAGCCAAGTATATATATAGTATACAGTGTAGATCCAGCACCCTCCCTGATGTATGGAATAAGTCTGTTATTGAGACAGAATCATAGCTCCAGCTTCTCTCTCTGCCCAGTCCTGCTTCCTCCCCTCCTTGCTCTTTCCTACTCTCTCTTCATTCTCACTCCCAACCCATTGTCTCTCTCCTTTCCTCCCCCTACTTCCTGTCTCTTTCCCTTTCTTCACTTGCTTTCTCTTCTCTTCTATAGTTGTTGATCCAAAGAAGGATCCCTAATAAAGGCCAGCATGTAACTGTAGCCTCATAGACGCAGCTTCCCAGGGAACACACTGCAACCAAAGGCTAAGAAAGTGAGAATTTAACCTAAACAAGCTTGTGAGATCCTTTTGCTGGAAAAGATTTTTAGAAGAAGATAAACAATTATCTTCATGGTATCATTAGAGTCTTAGCCAGCCTAGAATTTTTTAGATTAAGTGATGCTGATGATTTAATTGTGGGGTGTGTTGAAATAGTTTAAAAATCATTCAGTGTATATATAAGAATGTTTCAACAGCAGAGAATAAATACAAATCCTATTAAAAACAAAAAGTGATTTTACCAGTGATTTATCTTTGTGTATGCCCACATTAATTTTTTTGTATTGAGTTATTTTTACTTACAAATTTTTCTCACCTTGAAATGATATGTTCATTCTTACCAAAATATATCAAATATGCAGTCTATCTACTCTGCAAATATCTGTATGACATTCCACCTTGAGAAATACACTACAAAGACTTTAAAGAAGTCTAGAAGCTCATCTGTATGCACCTTTTCAAAAGAACCATACACAGTATTGAAAAGCATCAGCAACCCAAAAGTTGGCGTACTAATATTAACAAGGACCCTGAGCACTTTAGTTGGCGAAAAAATAGCCAAGTATCGAGACATTCTGCATTACCAACAGTCTCATCTCTGTTTAAAATAGCAAAGTTATCACTTGGAGCCTTTTGCTTTTTTGTTATTTTTTTTTAATTTTCAAACTTATTTAACTTTCACATTGTTCTAATTCACAAGCAGCTAGTTTGCATGAAAAAGTTCTGCCATCATTTTGGAATGGCAACCCGTGTTGAAAACGATGGCATGAATCTAAGCTGAAAAAGTGTGTTCTCCCTTACATTTTAGTATCCCTGTTTCATTACACAGTTAACGTTCTGTTTCATCATCTAATGTAGCATAATATGACAAGTAAGATTTGAGAAAAGAAATCATTTTTTATATTAGCTAGCTACTTTCTATTTGAAAAGCTGATATCTATCCCCACTTCCCTGAATATGCTAAATAGCACCACAGCATAAGCCAACATCTGCTTTCAGGCACTGGTTAATGAGTTGATGGCTGACTTTAAAAAAATCTGAGTAGCTTGGCATATCACATTCCACCCCAAAATTATGACATATGATGTTTTATAGCTTCCAATTTTCTTGAAAAGATTGTGTTTTTCTTGTGTTATCATCTTTTCCTGATTTCAGGCACTGGTTAATGAGTTGATGGCTGACTTTAAAAAAATCTGAGTAGCTTGGCATATCACATTCCACCCCAAAATTATGACATATGATGTTTTATAGCTTCCAATTTTCTTGAAAAGATTGTGTTTTTCTTGTGTTATCATCTTTTCCTGTCTTGTTTATATATTTTAACACCTACGTGGATTCACACAAAAATATCGAGCTCCTTTTCATTTCCTTAATTAAGACAAACTACATAATTCCATAAATGCCAATGGAGAAAAATATTGCTAAGTTCTGCTTCTTCAAGGATAAAAGCACAGAAAAAGATGGGCCAAGACTGTCTTTGCTTCCCATATGTTTCAATCTTGAAGAGAATATATTTCTTTGTGTGAAAATATATTAATCTCCCTCCAATAGTGTGTATCTCAGTATCTAGATGTTTTCATACACTTTTACATTGGTTATTAAATGTTTATTATCTTGCCCAAAACTTTAAAAATTATATCAATTACTAATATTATGTAATATTAAAGATACCTCATAGTGGAGGATCAAATTTTGAAGTACTAATATTAAATCCTCTGATCAATCTCTACTACTCTTATTAATGTTATTTTTATTGTCTATTATTAGCTGTGTTCAACTTTTCATTTGTACCTCACGGATTCTGAGTTAAGACAATGGAGATTTCCTGTGGGGAAATTTTCTTGAAGTTTAAGGCTGAGAGTTCTTTTCTTACTTAAAGATAATACCTTTAATTGTGAGTAGCAATGCTGTTGAGGAAAAAAATGACATTAAAAAATTTTAAGGTCGATTTTGATGCTTTTGAACTGTGGTGTTGGAGAAAACTCTTGAGAGTCCCTTGGACTGCAAGGAGATCCAACAAGTCCATCCTAAAGGAGGTCAGTCCTGGGTGTTCATTGGAAGGCCTGATGTTGAAGCTGAAACTCCAATACTTTGGCCACCTGATGTGAAGNGGTGTTGGAGAAAACTCTTGAGAGTCCCTTGGACTGCAAGGAGATCCAACAAGTCCATCCTAAAGGAGGTCAGTCCTGGGTGTTCATTGGAAGGCCTGATGTTGAAGCTGAAACTCCAGTACTTTGGCCACCTGATGTGAAGGGCTGACTCATTTGAAAAGACCCTGATGCTGGGAAAGATTGAGAGCAGGAGGAGAAGAGGACGATAGAGGATGAGATGGTTGGGTGGCATCACTGACTCAATGGACATGGGTTTGGGTGGACTCTGGGAGTTGGTGATGGACAGGGAGGCCTGGCGTGCTGTGGTTCATGGGGTCACAGAGTTGGACATGACTGAGCAACTGAACTGAACTGATCCTAGCCTATTTAATTTTTATAAAGCATTGATTGTATAGCTGATATAGGATAGAATTTTGAAATTCAAATTCCTTAATATAAGGTTAATTAGCCTACCATCTGTTTTTGTAAGGCTCACAAGCTATAACACCTTTTACATTCTTAAATGGCTATAGAAGTACCTACATAGTATTCTTGATTTTGCCTCTTAAACTGAAAATTCTAAAACATTTATTATGTGTCCCTTTAAGCAAACATTTGTCTGTTCGCAGTGTCTTTGCCTCCATTGCTGCCCTGCAGATAGGTTTATCAGTACCATCTCTCTAGATTCCACATATATGCGTTAATATATGATATTTTATACTTTCTGACTTACTCCACTCTATGATAGGCTCTAGGTTCATCCACCTTATTAGAACTAAGTCAAATGTGTGCCTTTAATGGCTGTTATATTCCATTGTGTATATGTACCACAGCGTCTTTATCCATTCATCTGTAACGGAGATGCAGACATAGAGAACACACACGTGGACACAGGCAGGTAAGGAGAAGGTGGGATGAATTGAGAGAGTAGCCTTGAAACATATACATTACCATATGTAAAATTAGACAGCCAGTGGAAATTTGCTGTATAATGCAAAGAGCTCTAACTTGATGCTGTGACGACCTAGAGGGGTGGCATGGGGTGGGACATAGGAAGGAGGTTCCAGAGAGAAGGGACATACATAGACCTAAGGCTGAGTCATGTTGATATATGGCAGAAACCAGCACTGTATTGTAAAGCAATTGTCCTCCAATTAAAAATAAATGAATTTAAATAAAATGAAATGCTATGAGATCTGAAGGAAAAAAGAAAACATTTGCTGGCCCCTGATCTGGAAGAAAGGATCATTGCGCCTTTATCACTACTACGATGTTTCTATGCATTGTGGTCACTGGTCTACAGGAAACACAAGCAGTGTGGATGAGTGTAGTAGGAAAGGCGTTTGGAGGAAATGCCTAGGTTTGTTTTTCCACCTGTTTTCTTTTCTTTTTTTTGTCTTTTAGTTTTAACTCAGCACTTTCCCTCCCATTTCTTCAATAAGCTCTTCCTTAAATATAGAAACATTTTATTTCCTATGGACTATAATTACAACATAGATTTCACCTAATTGTGGACCATTAGGGACTGAAATGTTATCATCTCTCTACTCATAAACTCAAACAATGTTATTACATATAGTGACAAAACTGAATAACAAATACACATAAATTTATAAACAGTTAGCTCATTGGAAAAGACCATAATGCTGGGAAAGATTGAAGGCAAAAGAAGAAGGCAGCAGAGGATGAAATGGTTGGGTAGAATTCCAACTCAATGGACATGAACTTGGGCAAACTCCAGGAGATAAGAGAGGGACAAGGAAGCCTGGCACGCTGCAGTCCATGGGGTCTCAAAGAGCTGGACACAACTAAGTGACTAAGCAAAAACAACAAATTTAAAATAAATCAATAATGTAAATATAAAATAAGTGTTATGGAAAAAATGGTAGATTGTTTTCCCTCTGGCTAAGCACTGAATAAGAATATAGGTATAAAATTTGAATAAACTGAGAACATACTAATTATCAACTTAGACATGTGTTTACTTAGTCAAGTTTCAACTTTCAACCTTTTTAAAGTTCATTTCAAAGTTTCAACAATTTGTTCAAGTTTTTAGTCTTTAGCCTTTTCTTGGAATATCTTGACATGTATATTCTACTTAGTGATGTCAAGAACTTTGTTACTGATGCCTCAGACACCAGATTTTGAGGAAGCTTCCTTAAATTGCAAGGCATCATCTCTGATAAAAGAGCAATTCTTCTGTCTATAAAAATGACCTTTTCCAAGTTCCAGTTGTATGACTCTATACTAAATAAGTGATATTTTTACATCAAGATAAGTAAATGCCTTTCTGAAGTGTCGTGCATACTGTATTCTGCCTTTCTAAATTATTGCATAATAATGAGTTTATAATAATGTTTTAAGAGAATTGAACATCTCACTAGTTGTTTCATTTTAAGACCCAGAAAAATAACACATCCCCTGTCAGGCAGGTCTGGCTGTCCAGGCTGTTCCAAATGAAAATCAAGAAATAAATTCTAAATTGTGACTGGGGATAGCAAAAAAGAGGCATGAAAAATAACCTAAACCTTTTCATTTTATGTAAGAAAGAAATTGAGATCCAGGAGAACTTAGGGGAGGTATGCAAGCCCTTACAAAACTTAGCTGCTGTGATTTTTATTTCTAAATCAGTAAACATGAGCTTCTAATTTTTTTTCACACTTGGAGCAGAGTAAAATAGTATCTAATGCAATTCAAAACAGCTTTAGTAAGTCATCCTACTGCTATCATAACATTTCTTTTTTTGGTATATCTTTCTTCCAAACTCAGTTTTTCATTTAGCACCAAAAGAGACTACATCTCAGCCCTCAGAAAAGAAATAAAGGTTTTATTTTTAAAGCATGTTAAGTCTACAAGTGACTAAAGAGTCTTTGATACCAAAAATATTCTAGGTGAAGGGGGAAATTTTTCAGTTTGAACAATATGCAGTCATAAATGTGGCAGACTTTCTATTAGCCCAGATACTGGAAAGAACAGTTGGTGAGGCTGNCTCAGCCCTCAGAAAAGAAATAAAGGTTTTATTTTTAAAGCATGTTAAGTCTACAAGTGACTAAAGAGTCTTTGATACCAAAAATATTCTAGGTGAAGGGGGGAATTTTTCAGTTTGAACAATATGCAGTCATAAATGTGGCAGACTTTCTATTAGCCCAGATACTGGAAAGAACAGTTGGTGAGGCTATGGCTGCTGAGAAGCACAATACACAGAGAATATGGAATCAGCACCCTTCCTTCTCCCATTTGTACACACACACCTACACACTCACATGCACACACACACTCATTCTCACACACCAAATGTCTGATACATACTCAGAACCACACATAGTTGTCCCAGGTACTTAGACACACACAGGCTCAAACATTCTCTATAAGCACAAATGTATAGTCTCAGAGATACCCAAAACAAGTTACATGGATACACACACACACACATACCTTGTGTCACACACCTTGTGCCCTCTTTATTGCAGAAAAGTCTTATCACCATATTGAAAAATAACATCTTACAAAATGACAGAAACTCGGTCAACTCAAGAATGTGTCAATATAATGACAATAACATAAATAAAGAGAAAATTGTATGTCTAGGAGAACATGGCTCCTAGACTGTTTCTGGGAAAAGATAAATGATTCACCTCTGGCAGGCCACCCTGGTCCCTCATTTGTGAAAGATGGGAGCTAGCCTAGTGTTCCCCAAGCACTCAAGTTCTAAGAACATGTATTTAGATTTACATATGAATAAGTCAGGAACTCTCACTGACTAACCCCAAATGGCCTGCCAAAGCATTTGGTTAAAACATCTGCTGTATACCTGAACATTCCGCATTAGAAAAATTATAGAGTTTTCCAACAAAACATGTAGTGTGCCTAAAGTTAGCAGGAAATGGTCAGTTGGTTGACATCTGTCACTGACCTTGACCACATGAATACTGAAAGAGACTTATTAGGAATTATCAATAATAAACTGTATATCACCATAAACTAAATCATTTGCTAAAGGCATGACTGCCTTGGTGCTGAATAAACACTGTGCATGTTGAACAAATTTCAAGTAATGATGGTAAGAGTGATAAACTGCATATTAAAAGCAAAACTCCCTCGCTTGAGCCTCTTCAGGATTTATGTCTGCCACCAGAGTCACTCACTATAACTTTAATATTGGACATCCTTTCAAAATCTTTCAGATTTGGGGAAATTAATGGCATTACTTTAGTAATATTATATGCTCATCTCAGCTCTCATGTAGGAAAAACAGTGAACTACCCAAACATTATCAGCTAGCAACTATCAAATTCCTATTATGATCAAATGATTTGATACTTTATTTAACTCTCCCCAAAACGGGCTGCAATGGTTAAAATCACTGTTCCCATCTAGCAGATTCTAGTACTAAAGCTCAGAGAGGTTGTAACCTGCCAAAAGCCACACAGCCAGTAAATACAGATCTGAGACTGGTGCTAAGCTTCGATGGCCCCTTATCACTGAACAACTCTGGCCTGGATCATGCAGAAGTCTATGCGGACACAGTCTCCTAGAGTTGCTTAGGAAAGTGTTCAATTCCTGGGATCCCATGTTAATCACAGAAAATACAGAAGCTCTTCTCATCTTCTAGAAAATAGTTCCTGATCCCAATTACACATCAGACTCATGAGGAGGTTTTCAATAAAATGACTGGGCTTCACCCAAAACCAGTTATCAGGAGATGAGGCATAGGCCTGGAATTTTTTTTTTAAAAAGCTGCCCAGGTGCTTCCCTGGTGGCTTAGTGCTAAAGCATCCACCAGCCAATGCAAGAGATATGGGTTTGACCTCTGATCCAGGAAGATCCCATATGCCCTGGAGCAACTAAGCCCATGTACCACAACTACTGAGTCCATGCTCTAGAGGCTGGGGGCAACAACTGAAGCCCTCGCACCCTAGAGCTCATGCTCCCAACAAGAGAAGTCATTGCAGTGAGAAGTCTGACTGCCACAGCTAGAGAGCAGCCCTCCCTCTTCACAACCAGAGAAGAGCCTTTGCAGCAACACAGACCCAGCACGGCCAAAAACAAAGAACTAAAACTCAGGTGTCCTCCATCTTCTAAAACAGAAGACGCTGCCCAGGAGATGTTGATGTGCAACCAGAACTGAGAATCACTGTTCTGACCAGTGGTTCTCACACTACATAGCCTCCAGGTCCATAGCATCCGCATCGCCTGGAAACCTGCAAATTCTCTGCTATCACCTCAGACCCGCTGAATAAAAACTCTGAGGCTGAAGCCCAACAACTGTGCTTTAGCAAGTCCTCCATCTAGATTCTCATGTGAGAAATTTTCAGGACCATCGCTCTACATCGAACACCCTAGAGATACCCTTTTCAAACTTTAACAAGTGTAAGTGTTAAACAGAAGTTGCGATTCAGGTCTGGGTGGAGCCTGAGAAGTTGCATTTCTAAGAAGCTTCTTTAAGGTGATGCTGACTCTATCCACAGAGGACACTTCGAGTTGAGCTAGACTTCAGTCTATTTTTTTTCCTAATTGTATCAACCGTGTCAATTTTCCTTTCAAGGCAACATTTACATATTAAAAATAGGACTCAGAAAGATCTCTCCCGGTGGTAATAGATAGAACATGAACTTTTTACTACAGCAAACAAGATGAAAGAGAGTGATAAATGGATTACAAATCTAGTTCTGGAGAACCTTGAACTAGACCCAGGTTCTTTGTGTCCACTTCTCTTTCTTTTTAAAATAAGAACATAGAGTAAGTTATTTTAGCGTTTTTTGAGCTCAGGATTCTTTGTGTGTAATTAGCTTTGTTTCACTCTCTACCATATTGCTCTATATGTCTCTATTCAGAAAATGCTGTTGAGTGTAGGGACTGTGACTTGTACATCTTTAAGGATCCTACATCACTGGGATGGTACTCAGCACATAGCAGGTTCTTCCAACTGTCTGATGAAGTTACTAGAAGCAAATAGTAAACTCTTTTCTCGGAAATTTCTAATTTTTAAAATAATAGCTATTTCTTTCCTTTGTAGAGATATTTCTTTGCACTAATGAGAAAGACACATCCACCTTTAAAATCTTGTTTTAAGTAACCACAAAAAAAGGCTTGCAGGGGCCATCTGACCTACTGCATAGCTCATGGAATAACTTTCTTATGCTTATGCAATCCATACACAGTGGGCACAAAAAGCCAAAGGATTTAAAACTACTGAAAAGGAATTTTCTCTTGGAAGAGGAGCATTTTAATTTTAAACTGCAATTTACAGACATTAAAGATTGTCATTTTGCCCCTTTCTTGTTGCAGCTGAAAGACAAAGTAGGCAAAATTTTTGAAAAGGCAACAACAGCAAATGACCAAAAAAATGATTTCTTGGGTTCAGTATTTTTAGTGACACTTGATTCAAACTGTTCATCCTTTGTTTCTAAAACAATAGATGCAAGATAAATACCCACCTTAGGGCTGGAAACCAAAGACAAAGGGTGTACTTGAGACCTGGTGGGGAGATCAGCGGACTTGGGAAAAGAGCGAAACCGAGAGTCAGTTAGTTTACCAGGAAGCCGTGGTTACCATAATTATTAGGCCAGGGAAAAGAGTGAGGCTAAATTGGTCAGGTGACAAGGAACAAAAAACTCAGGAAGTTCTAACAGATGGAGTTCAGATCCTTAGAGAACATGGAGACCTATCTCTGAAGCAGATGGCTGACAAAGTACAGCCTTGAGAACAAGATACAGAAATGAACACATGGACACACTGTAACCTATCTGTCAGTGTTGTCCTGAAAGATTGATCTGGGTACACAAAGTAAAGTCCAAATGATAAAGAATAAGAATAACAATGTTTTTCTTGCCCATATAAAGAAAGCACCTTTCATTCAGCAAGGGCAATTCACAGATGTATAAAAATAAAAAAGAGGAAGAGAGGGATGAAGGATGCAAAAGTAACAGAAGCAGAAAACCAGCCTCATCAATTAAGACATACTGCCAAGTCGCTTCAGTCGTGTCCAACTCTGTGCAACCCCATAGACGGCAGTCCACTAGGCTCCCCCGTCCCTGGGATTCTCCAGGCAAGAACACTGGAATGGGTTGCCATTTCCTTCTCCAATGCAGGAAAGTGAAAAGTGAAAGTGAAGTCCCTCAGTCGTGTCTAACCCTCAGCGACCCCATGGACTACAGCCTTCCAGGCTCCTCCATCCATGGGATTTTCTAGGCAAGAGTATGGAGTGGGGTGCCATTGCCTTCTCCACTGGACCTTAATATAAACAAGCAGAACTTTGAATCACTCCTAAGTCCAGCATAAATGTCATCACTAATGTTAAGTATCAAAGATAAAATATTTAGGAAAAACAGACACAGTTCCTGCCCATATGAAGTTTATTATTCAGNGGAGTGGGGTGCCATTGCCTTCTCCACTGGACCTTAATATAAACAAGCAGAACTTTGAATCACTCCTAAGTCCAGCATAAATGTCATCACTAATGTTAAGTATCAAAGATAAAATATTTAGGAAAAACAGACACAGTTCCTGCCCATATGAAGTTTATTATCCAGTAATGAAGATGTCTATAAAATATCCACTCCAGAAAAACATCTATTTCTGCTTTATTGACTATGCCAAAGCCTTTGACTGTGTGGATCACAATAAACTGTGGAAAATTCTGAAAGAGATGGGAATACCAGACCACCTAACCTGCCTCTTGAGAAATCTGTATGCAGGTCAGGAAGCAACAGTTAGAACTGCACATGGAACAACAGACTGGTTCCAAATAGGAAAAGGAGTACGTCAAGGCTGTATATTGTCTCCCTGCTTATTTAATTTATATGCAGAGTACATCATGAGAAACGCTGGAATGGAAGAAACACAAGCTGGAATCAAGATTGC
>SJYX01012960.1:189483-333905 GCA_006410675.1 Oreotragus oreotragus
GACTGAGCGACTGAACTGAACTGAACTGAAATGTAAAATGTGATTGGTACTAAGAAAGGAAAGTGCAGTGGTTCTCTGGGAGGGGATCAATCTAAAAAGAAAGGCACAACACAACATCCTTGAGGAAGTAATGAGTTTCTTGAAATCTGAATCGGGAATAGGAGTGAATAGGATGCTGATGTGCATGGTGGTGGAGTAGGGGTGTTGAAGAAGAAGGGATAAGCCTAAGAAGCAAGGAGGAAGGAATATATCATGTATCGTAATAAATGCCAGTGCACAGAGAGCAGGAGGTAGGAGAAGACCATGCAGAAAGGCCATGTTAAATATCTTGGTCTAAAGACCTAAGTTCATGAGAAACCAATCAGTTGTTTAAACAAGGGATTCGCATGGAAAGTTATATTTTATTTTTAAAAGATCACTCTGGCAGTGGCATAAAACACAGTACTGTACAACCAAGATTTTAAAGTATGAACGTAGAAGGTTTTGGAGGCTTTTACAGTTTTCCAGGTGAAGATGATGGCTGCTTGATTTAGGATGGTGGGAATGAAAACAGAGAGGTTCTTGGCTTGAGACACAGAAAGTAAAACCAGCAGGACCAGGTGATGGATTGATTGGATGTGGCGTATGAAAAAAGCAAGTCTTCAGGGATGATTCAGGTTTCCAGCTTGCTTATCTTCAAAACAGCAATGCTAGAAAAACATCTCATTTTTGTTTTGTTTGTGGTGGGAAGGTGATGATGATAATTTCCATTGGGATGGGTAGAATTGTAAATGACTTTAAGATGTCCAGGTCGAGATACCAAACAGGCCACTGAACACACTGGTCTGGAGCTCAGAAGACAGCTCTGGGCTGAAGTTAAAGACAGACAAGGCATGGAAGGCATGGAGATGGGTGAGATTGCCTGGGAAGAGTGGATGAAGTGCGAAAAGGAGATCTTAGGATGAGATTTGAGTAAGTCTAACTGAGAGAGAGAGATCCATCATAGCTTTCCTCATTCTGACCAGATTTTACCCTAATTGGAAGAGATGTTATCAGGAAAGCAGGAAACAACAAATAAAGGAACGGAGCAGAGTACACTAAGATCACAATTTGCGGGAAATAGTGAGAGCAAGGCAACTTATAAAGGTCTCTGATGTAAGTAAACTATGAAAAAATTTCAAATAAAAATATATATTAAAGTGTGATTTTCACCTTATTGAAGGATGTTTTAATTTACCAACCAATATGTTTGTCCCATGGGCTTTCCTTGTGGCTCAGTAGTACAGAACCTGCCTGCCAATGCAGGAAGATGTGGGTTTGATTCCTGGGTGGGGAAGAGCCCCGGGAGGAGAAAATGGCAACCCCCTCCAGTATTCTTGCCTGGAAAATCTCATGGACAGAGGAGCCTGGTGGGTTACAGTCTATGGGATTGCAAAAAGTTGGACACAACAACTAAAAACAACAATATATTTGCCCCATGTCTACTGAAAACTTAATTTATCTCCAGGCATTTAAAATGAGATTTGCTTTGGCATTTAGGAGATCAAGCTAATGGTCTCACCAACTGATAGCAATAGTGCTGAATCTTTGATCACAACCATCGACCACAGATATGAAGGGCAGGCTTCCAACACATCCTGGGGGGAGACACTCAGTTCCAGACTTCAGCAAGCATGTTTGTTTTCCAGAGAGGAGAGAGTCAGTAATAAAATAGAACAAGAGTGTAGTATCTCCTCTCTGAGCACAACATATATTTTCATGTAGCATATCTACTTCCTCAGGGACAGAAAATACTGATTCTGTGGGGAAAATCAGGTTGTTGTGTGTGAATCCCTAACAAGAAATTAAGGTTAACCTGGAAGGACCATGGAGAATATAGTAAGGTATTTCTACAAAGACAATAATGCATCTCTATCTTCCTTTCTATATTTCTTTCTTTTTTTTTAATGGTTGAGTCCATATTTCTTGCATGGCAAAATTTTAAAAGCACATTTACTGGAACCACATAATCATAGCAAAAAGTAAAATAATCTGTAAGCTCATTTTTCACAGTTGAGTTTATGCAAGCGTTAAAATTTCTGCCATTTAAAAAACAATAGCTGTTAAGGGAGCCATAGTGAGGTAGATAAACACACTGAAGAATTAGTAAAATTCTCCCAGTTGGTAATATCATCATGAGAAAGAAATATCCTCTCAAGTCTCTCAATGAGATTTTTAAATCTTGTGTTTAAGTTACTCTTTTGTATAGCTACTGTTTTAAATTGTTCTGAGAAATGTTTTTGTCCTCTGGAGAGAACTAATGAAAACATAATTGAAATACATGTAGCACCTTTTTCTATGTCTTTGTAATCTTTATTTAACTTCTCTTTTTATGGTTCATTTCAAAAATATGCTTTTCTTCTGACATTGTTATTCTATTCTGAATTTGAACTTTCTTATTCTAGCTTTATCTAACTTTACAGATTTAAATACCTTGACAAACTTAAAGGATAAGGACAGGAAAAAAAAACCTCCCTGATGTGATATCAATGTGCCAGCTGAATGGTATTTATACCTGTCTCTTATACACATCNCAGGAGGTAGGAGAAGACCATGCAGAAAGGCCATGTTAAATATCTTGGTCTAAAGACCTAAGTTCATGAGAAACCAATCAGTTGTTTAAACAAGGGATTCGCATGGAAAGTTATATTTTATTTTTAAAAGATCACTCTGGCAGTGGCATAAAACACAGTACTGTACAACCAAGATTTTAAAGTATGAACGTAGAAGGTTTTGGAGGCTTTTACAGTTTTCCAGGTGAAGATGATGGCTGCTTGATTTAGGATGGTGGGAATGAAAACAGAGAGGTTCTTGGCTTGAGACACAGAAAGTAAAACCAGCAGGACCAGGTGATGGATTGATTGGATGTGGCGTATGAAAAAAGCAAGTCTTCAGGGATGATTCAGGTTTCCAGCTTGCTTATCTTCAAAACAGCAATGCTAGAAAAACATCTCATTTTTGTTTTGTTTGTGGTGGGAAGGTGATGATGATAATTTCCATTGGGATGGGTAGAATTGTAAATGACTTTAAGATGTCCAGGTCGAGATACCAAACAGGCCACTGAACACACTGGTCTGGAGCTCAGAAGACAGCTCTGGGCTGAAGTTAAAGACAGACAAGGCATGGAAGGCATGGAGATGGGTGAGATTGCCTGGGAAGAGTGGATGAAGTGCGAAAAGGAGATCTTAGGATGAGATTTGAGTAAGTCTAACTGAGAGAGAGAGATCCATCATAGCTTTCCTCATTCTGACCAGATTTTACCCTAATTGGAAGAGATGTTATCAGGAAAGCAGGAAACAACAAATAAAGGAACGGAGCAGAGTACACTAAGATCACAATTTGCGGGAAATAGTGAGAGCAAGGCAACTTATAAAGGTCTCTGATGTAAGTAAACTATGAAAAAATTTCAAATAAAAATATATATTAAAGTGTGATTTTCACCTTATTGAAGGATGTTTTAATTTACCAACCAATATGTTTGTCCCATGGGCTTTCCTTGTGGCTCAGTAGTACAGAACCTGCCTGCCAATGCAGGAAGATGTGGGTTTGATTCCTGGGTGGGGAAGAGCCCCGGGAGGAGAAAATGGCAACCCCCTCCAGTATTCTTGCCTGGAAAATCTCATGGACAGAGGAGCCTGGTGGGTTACAGTCTATGGGATTGCAAAAAGTTGGACACAACAACTAAAAACAACAATATATTTGCCCCATGTCTACTGAAAACTTAATTTATCTCCAGGCATTTAAAATGAGATTTGCTTTGGCATTTAGGAGATCAAGCTAATGGTCTCACCAACTGATAGCAATAGTGCTGAATCTTTGATCACAACCATCGACCACAGATATGAAGGGCAGGCTTCCAACACATCCTGGGGGGAGACACTCAGTTCCAGACTTCAGCAAGCATGTTTGTTTTCCAGAGAGGAGAGAGTCAGTAATAAAATAGAACAAGAGTGTAGTATCTCCTCTCTGAGCACAACATATATTTTCATGTAGCATATCTACTTCCTCAGGGACAGAAAATACTGATTCTGTGGGGAAAATCAGGTTGTTGTGTGTGAATCCCTAACAAGAAATTAAGGTTAACCTGGAAGGACCATGGAGAATATAGTAAGGTATTTCTACAAAGACAATAATGCATCTCTATCTTCCTTTCTATATTTCTTTCTTTTTTTTTAATGGTTGAGTCCATATTTCTTGCATGGCAAAATTTTAAAAGCACATTTACTGGAACCACATAATCATAGCAAAAAGTAAAATAATCTGTAAGCTCATTTTTCACAGTTGAGTTTATGCAAGCGTTAAAATTTCTGCCATTTAAAAAACAATAGCTGTTAAGGGAGCCATAGTGAGGTAGATAAACACACTGAAGAATTAGTAAAATTCTCCCAGTTGGTAATATCATCATGAGAAAGAAATATCCTCTCAAGTCTCTCAATGAGATTTTTAAATCTTGTGTTTAAGTTACTCTTTTGTATAGCTACTGTTTTAAATTGTTCTGAGAAATGTTTTTGTCCTCTGGAGAGAACTAATGAAAACATAATTGAAATACATGTAGCACCTTTTTCTATGTCTTTGTAATCTTTATTTAACTTCTCTTTTTATGGTTCATTTCAAAAATATGCTTTTCTTCTGACATTGTTATTCTATTCTGAATTTGAACTTTCTTATTCTAGCTTTATCTAACTTTACAGATTTAAATACCTTGACAAACTTAAAGGATAAGGACAGGAAAAAAAAACCTCCCTGATGTGATATCAATGTGCCAGCTGAATGGTATTTATACTTGGTAGTCAGAAATATTACAATGAAATCGTCTCTGCTTGTGATCTCACATTATGGAGAGCTCTGAGGGTCTGACAACTCCTGACATTATGATATACTCCTGTTACATGCTTAAAGCAGACAGCCAGAGCAGAGTTCTCAGCAAAGCATAGGGAAAGATTTATAGGCATGGCAAAAGAACACTTTGCCTGCTCCCTTCTTTAAATAATCATGACTTTCCATGAATCTCTTTCTAAATCAACTACAGGATGACAAATATCTGTGCAAAGAAAAGGCCACAAGACTATCACTTACAGTAAGCACTACTGAGGTTTTAGAAGCTTGGTACTGAATTCTCTGCTGTGCTTTCTATGTATGATTCATTATGTGGGACTCTCCCCACCTCTCCACACACCATATATTTCTCCCATTATCATTCAAGAAGAACTTCTAAAACTCCCTTTTTCTGTCAAGCTCTTTCTTTTCTCAATAGAAGAGGTCAGGAATAAAATATTTCAGGGTATCTTGAATTGAATAAGTTGAGGGGATGGGACAGAAATATTTGCCTAATCGGTTATATGATATGAGAACTCTGGAAGAAGCTTCCAGAGTTTTGAAAAATAATTTGTAAGTATATTTGGGATGTTGTTTCCATTTAATCATGAAGACTTATATAGAATAAGATTTTCAAATGCTCATGTTTCTAAATCCCCATTTTTTTCAGAGAAGGGAATTAGAAGTAATATTTATAGAGCATATGTTCTACAAGAGTCTTTCCATATATTGATATTATACTCATCAATCATGACAATAGTACAAAGAGGGACAGTACATCAGCCCCATTTTACAGGTATTTTACAGACACTGAGTTTCAGACAGATTATCTGCCCAAAACCACACAACTAATAATGACAGACTCAGAGTCTGAAACTTTGGCTCCCAATTCTGCGTTCCTTCTCAAGACCTGGCTATCGTGTACTCCACAGAGGCAGTGCATACATACACAAATAAATAAAATGGAAGCAAAAATATTCTAATTTTGGCACTTTGCTACTATAATATAAATCCATAGTGCAGAGAATAAGGTGGTGAGACCTTCCTGATTTCATATTTTATGTAATTCTACATATACGAAGAGTCTAACAATAAAATGCTTGAGACAGATACAGGTAATACTTAGAAATTTGCATATTTGCCAAGCTCTGAGCCAAACATACTATTTGCATTGTCATGTGACAAAATAGTTCAATAAATAATTAAAATAATAAAATAAATCCTCACAGTAATAACACAAGGTACATACCACTATCTCCATTCTAACACTGAGGAAACTGAGACTGGGAGGTTCCGAAGCTTATCCGGGACCACACAACATGTCAGTGGCAGAGCTGGGCTTGACCCTGCTGACTGTGTGTGTGTGTGTGTGTTGTGTTAGGCGCTTAGCCATGTCCGACTCTTTGTGAGCAGAGTAGACTGTATGGACTGCAGTCCACTCTGTCCATGGAATTCTCTAGGCGAGAATACTGGAGTGGGTTGCCATTTCCTTCTCTGTGAATATGTGGTGAGAGAAGGCAACGGCACCCCACTCCAGTACTCTTGCCTGGAAAATCCCATGGACAGAGGAGCCTGGTGGGCTGCAGTCCATCGGGTCGCGAAGAGTCAGACACAACTGAGCGACTTCAATTTCACTTTTCACTTTCATGCATTGGAGAAGGAAACGGCAACCCACTCCAGTGTTCTTGACTGGAGAATCCCAGGGAAGGGGGAGCCTGGTGGGCTGCCGTCTATGGGGTCGCACAGAGTCGGACACGACCGAAGTGACTTAGCAGCAGCAGTAGCAGCAAAGAGCTCCTACCTACTCTGCTATTCCTTTCCTTAATTACACAATTACTACAAAACTAAACTGTAGCAAGCTACTGATTGCTTTTTATATNCCTGGTGGGCTGCCGTCTATGGGGTCGCACAGAGTCGGACACGACCGAAGTGACTTAGCAGCAGCAGTAGCAGCAAAGAGCTCCTACCTACTCTGCTATTCCTTTCCTTAATTACACAATTACTACAAAACTAAACTGTAGCAAGCTACTGATTGCTTTTTATATTTCTATTTATTTTTAAAGCAGAATATGGCATTATATACAAGAACTTTGATTCAGGCTGTAAGTACCTAAATAATACATAACTGCAAAAAAATCTGTAAAAGAATAATATGGAAGTTAACTTTGAAAAATAATATATGGATCTAATGTGTTATACACTCCAAGAACTCTAGCTTCCTCCCTAAAAGTAACTACTGTTAACAGCTGTATATTATTCAAGAAGTTTTCAGTGTATCTTATAAATATATGTGTGATATACAAACACGATTTTGTCACATTGTAGCCTATTTTATTTGTCTTGCCTTAATAACCTATCTTGGAGCTCTTTTCCTTTTTTGGGGGGCGGTGTTATTTGCTATCAATTATTTCATGTCCCTTTTGTATGTAGTTGATGGAGATGGGCATGAAGCAGCAGGACAGCAGGCTGGTATCTCAGCTTAGAGAAACTTCACAAGTGAAATATCAGAAGTGGGCTGGGCCAGCCATTCCTCCCTGGGGCCCATTGGTGTGGGGAGAAAGGGAAGATTTAAGCTGGGCTCCAGGGAGGTGGGGACGAGGGGCACAGATAGAGGCGGGGAGGGAGGCCCACGTGGCCTGGGAGAGATGGGGTGCTGACTGTCCCAGTTGGAGTGCTTGGTATTGGGACACTCATATTCTCATTCTCTATTCTTTAATAGTTTGCCATGATACAGATACCCCACATGTCAGTTTTCCATTCTACAATGAATCGACTTCCTGTTATTCTAAGGGTTCCTTAACTGTTCTCCGAAGCACATATCATGTACTCCACCCAGTTACCTATTGGAAATCTCTGTTTAGATGCCTAACAAGGGATTCAGCTTCCCCATGTCCAAAATGAAATGTATCACCATCCTTCACATTGCTAATCCCTATAAACTCTCTAGATCAGTGCTACTGAGAGCATGAACCGTGGACCAGTGATGGTCTGGGGATTATCTGAACTGGTCCATGAAATAAGCACAAAAACTGAGAGCAAGGATTTGAAAAATTTCATAGCAGTCTGTCAAAGTTGCAACATCTAACTGCACGAGCATGTTTCTAGTAATTCACTTTTACTGTATTTACAAAAATATACAATGGATGCGAATTAAAAAAAAAAAAATTGATCCTTCACCACAGATTGAGAAACACTGACTGAGGCACAACATCTACTGAAAGGCACAACTATTCAATGAATCACTTAAGCCAAATATGTGAGCATCATCCTTCCTGTTTCTCTAAGAACACATGGATAGATGTGCAGGAAAAGATTTCTAGAGCAAAGGGATTGTTATTAACTCTTGTTTTTAATGGGCCCTTTCCCATTAGGATTAAAGATGATGATTTTCTTTAATCTCTTAAAATCACTCTCTTGATCCCACTATAAAAATGACCATTCAATTATCATTACCCTATCTCATTCCTCCCTTTTATAGTAACACTTTTGTTAAAAGGTTTTGGGAAACACCATGATCCCTTCCATGATCCCTTCCATGATCCCTGTTGGTTTTGATCACTGAAACAGTGTAATTTTCCCCAACTCCTCTGTTGAAAGTCTTAACAGAAGTAAACAATGATGGCCTTATTTCTAAATCGACAGTTGAGTCCTTATCTTCTTTGACCTCTGTGCAACATTTAACACAATGCACCAGCCTCTCCTTCTTGATACCTAGTATGGCTGATGGTTTCAATTTCAAAACTGTGAAATNTCTAGTATTCCCATCTCTTTCAGAATTTTCCACAGTTTATTGTGATCCACACAGTCAAAGGCCTTGGCATAGTCAAGAAAGCAGAAATAGATGTTTTTCTGGAACTCTCTTGCTTTTTCCATGATCCAGCGGATGTTGCCAATTTGATCTCTGGTTCCTCTGCCTGTTCTAAAACCAGCTTGAACATCAGGGAGTTCACGGTTCACATATTGCTGAAGCCTGGCTTGGAGAATTTTGAGCATTACTTTACTAGCGTGTGAGATGAGTGCAATTGTGCTGTAGTTTGAGCATTCTTTGGCATTGCCTTTCTTTGGAATTGAAATGAAAACTGACCTTTTCCAGTCCCGCGGCCACTGCTGAGTTTTCCAAATTTGCTGGCATATTGAGTGCAGCACTTTCACAGCATCATCTTTCAGGATTTGAAACAACTCAACGGGAATTCCATCATCTCCACTAGCTTTGTTCTTAGTGATGCTTTTTAAGGCCCACTTGACTTCACATTCCAAGATGTCTGGCTCTAGATTAGTGATCACATCCTCATGATTATCTGGGTCATGAAGATCTTTTCTGTACAGTTCTTCTGTGTATTCTTGCCACCTCTTCTTAATATCTTCTGCTTCTGTTAGGTCCATACCATTTCTATCCTTGAACACCTACCCAGCTTCTGCCCTCAACTATGGAAAAATCACAAATTAGGACCAAGGAGAAAGCATGAAAAAGGCAAATTCAGGATACTTGATTTCCAGTTAGATCACTCTATGAATATTAACTGCATCTGTGTGCTTGTTTAGTCATGTTTGAAACTTTGTGATCCTATGGGCTGTAGTCTGCCATGTTCCTCTGTCCATGGGATTTCACAGGCAAGAATACTGGAGTGTGTTGCCATTTTCTCCTCCAGGGGATCTTCCCAAACCAGGGACTGAACCCACATCTCCTGTGTCTCCTGCATTGCAGGCACAGTCTTTACCATAAACCAACCAGGAAGTCCATACATCTAGACTGTATTGTTATGGTAACTGGTATATACTCACAGATAGACAGAAAGTGCTAAATCATCAGCTCATATTTCATGTGTGCTCTGTCATGTCTGACTCTTTGTGATCCCATGGACTGAGCCCTGCAGGCTCTTCTATCCATGGAATTTTTAAAAAGTAATTTATTTTTTATTGAAGGATAATTGCTTTATAGAATTTTGTTGTTTTCTGTCAAACTTCAACATGAAGCAACCATAGGTATACATCTATCCCCTCTATTTTGAACCTCCCTTCCATCTCCCTCCCCATCCCACCCCTCTAGGTTGATACAGAGCTGCTGTTTGAGTTTCCTGAGCCATACAGAAAATTCCTGTTGGCTATCTATTTTACATACAATAATGTAAGTTTCCATGTTACTCCTTCTATATACCTCATCCTTTCCTCCCCTCTCCCCATGTTCATAAGCCCATTCTCTATGTCATTTCTCCATTGCTGCCTTGTAAATAAGTTCTTCAGTACTGTTTTTCTATATTCTGTATATATGCATTAGAATGAATGGATAAAGAAGTTGTGGTACATATACACAATGAAATATTACTGAGCCATAAAAAAGAACACTTTTGAGTCAGTTCTAATGAGGTAGGTGAAACTAGAACATATTATACAGAGTGAAGTAAATTATAAAGAGAAAGATAAATATCATATTCTAATCCATATATCAGAAAAGGCAATGACACCTCACTCCAGTACTCTTGCTTGGAAAATCCCATGGATGGAGGATCCTGGTAGGCTGCAGTCCATGGGATCACGAAGAGTTGGATACGACTGAGTGACTTAACTTTCACTTTTCACTTTCATGTAGTGGAGAAGGAAATTGCAACCCACTCCAGTGTTCTTGCCTGGAGAATCCCAGGGACGGGGGAGCCTGGTGGNGTAGGCTGCAGTCCATGGGATCACGAAGAGTTGGATACGACTGAGTGACTTAACTTTCACTTTTCACTTTCATGTAGTGGAGAAGGAAATTGCAACCCACTCCAGTGTTCTTGCCTGGAGAATCCCAGGGACGGGGGAGCCTGGTGGGCTGCCATCTATGAGGTCACACAGAGTCAGACATGACTGATGCGACTTAGCAGCAGTAGCAGCAGCAATCCATATATATGGAATCTCTCCATTGAATTTTTCAGGCAAGAATACTGGAGTCAGTTGCCTTTCCCTTCTCCAGAGGATCTTCCTAACCATTGGTCATTAATTCATCATGTAAGTTTATATGATAAAACCTAAAATTCACTATATCTGATATGTGTCAGTAGGCCAGTGAATGCAGCACTTCTCAAAATGAAATGTGCTTAAGAATCACCTGGAGATCTTGTAAAATGTCAGGAAGCACTCTAGTGGCCTAGGACAATACCTGGAGCCTCAGAATTGCTAACAAGTTCCTGGGTGGTGTGGTTGGTCCAAAGACCACACTTGGAATAGCAAGGATCTAGAGCCACTGCTGTTCAATGGAAATACAATGCAAGCCCATGTGTAACTTAAAATTTTATAGTAGCCATGGTACAAAAGTAAAAAAGAAACAGTTGTGATTAATTTTATTAATATGTTTAACCCAATATGTCCAAAATATTATTTCAATTTTTATGTATATAAAATATTAATAAACTAAGTCAGATATGACTGAGTGACTGAACTGAACTTCCTTTTAGCTTTACACTAAAGTCTTCAAAATCCAGTGTGTATTTTACCCTTACAGTACGTATCAGTTTTGACTAGCCATATTACAAATGTTCAGTACCACAAGTTGTGCTCAGTCACTTCAGTTGTGTCCAACTCTTTGTGAACCTGTGGACTATAGCCTGCCAGGCTCCTCTGTCTATGGGAAGGCAAGAACACTGGGATGGGTTGCCATGCCCTCTTCCAGGGGATTTTATTGACCCAGGAATCAAACCCATGTCTCCTGTGTCTCCTGCACTGCAGGTGGATTCTTTACCCACTGAGCCACCTGGGAATCCCACATGTTGTTAGTAGCTACTATATTGGATAGCACAGATCTAAACCATTCAAAATAGGTGGCAATATGTTGTCTTCTTCATCAGTAAGAGAGGCCTTGCATTTCCTAAACTTTTGTTACATTGATGGAAAGAAATTCGTTCTTATGTACCAATTGAAACCACAATCACTTTTTACCTTATTTTAAGATTTCCATTTTTGTTTGTTTGCTTGTTTTCTTTTTTCCGTGGAACTAGAAAACAAATGCTTCTTCAGTTCAGTTCAGTTCGGTTGCTCAGTCATGTCCGACTCTTTGCAACCCCATGAATTGCAGTACACCAGGCCTCCCTGTCCATCACTAACTCCCGGAGTTCACTCAGACTCACGTCCATCGAGTCAGTGATGCCATCCAGCCATCTCATCCTCGGTCGTCCCCTTCTCCTCCTGCCCCCAATCCTTCCCAGCATCAGAGTCTTTTCCAATGAGTCTGTGTCTCTTGCATTGGTAGGCAGATTCTTTACCACTGCACTACCCGGGAAGACATATTTTGTGTGTGTGTATATATATAAAAGAGCTAGCATAAAATATTGCTAGTATGTTAAGTGAACTCTAAGATTATGCTGATTATGACTAATAAGTTTTAAAATAAGTATCATCATATCCATTTTCACAGATGACAAAGTTAAGATTCAAAAAGATTAATCAATTTGTTCAAGGTCACATAGCAGGTAAGAACTAGAACTGAGATTTAAATCCAGGACTGAACTGAGTCAAAACTATATTGAATTGTGTATTTCCCACATATTTTACATATATATATACACACACATATAACAAACATATATATGTAAAAATATATATGATAGAAATACTCAATGTATCTCTATATTTGTATAGACATGTATATCAATGGACTGTAGATCGATAGATTAATAGGAGACAGAAATAATGCAAAAATCATTATGTCTCTTGCTCTGGATATCATAGGCTATTGAAGGAGAGGAAAGAGGACACTCATTTTTGGCAATATATCATATCATTAAATAACATTAAGATTGCATGTAAAGATAAGCTTCGCCAATCTTGTAGTCTTACACTAGTAAAGTTGGTAGAGTTGGATGTTAAACTCATAGTTTTTGATTGGTAAACTAAGGTTGTTTCTCTGTACTTCATGGCTTCCAAGGGCTTCTTCATTCTTTATTTCATCTCCATCCATCAGCGAATCAGCCTCAGTTTTGAGAAGAATACATTCAAGAGAAATGTCTGGCACAGTATTTTATATATTAATGATTTACTTAAGCAAGTAAATTCTGATTAAACTGACAAATTAAAACAGTTTGCAGAAAGAGAAGGAAATCTTGTTATTTGCAACAACATAGACAGACTTTGAAACAGCCTTGGGGCTCAGATGGAAAAGAATCTGCCTGCAATGTAGGAGACCAGGGTTCGATCCCTGGATTGGGAAGATCCTTTGGAGAAGGGAATGGTGACCCATTCCAGTATTTTTGCCTGAAAAATCCCATAGACAGAAGACCCTGGTGGGTTACAGTCCATGGGGTCACAATTGAGTGACTAACACTTTCACTTTCAATATGTGAAATACTTTTATGAGTATAAAGGTGACATGGATTTAATAACTGATAAAAATAATAATGAAATTAAATAACAATAAATAATTGAAGATTTTTAAAACGTATTCAAAGTTCTGTTAAACCAAAGTTAATTTAAATCAAAAATTTAAATTGGAATTTAGTAATGATTTTGTTTGAATATACATTTCATTTAAAGGTTAACTAAAAACTGGTATATAATCAAAATCATATAACATCCCAAATCAAAAGTTGAGAAAACCTACTTGAGAGCTGATTTGGAACATTTAATATTAATGGAAACTGACACTAGAAAATTTAATCTAAAGGTCAGTTATATCTCACAGTCAAATAGGAAAATAATCCAAATTTAGATCCACTATTCTCATATGAATTATAAATGGTATTATTTATCTAATACTTTTTGAACCAATATGTCTTAAATTTCATGGATATTGACTTTCTATACTAGTTTTTCTATACAAAGGTCTTCCTCAGTTTCATAAAATGGGTTTATCATCTCATTTTCTCTTAGCATTGTATTATTGATTCTTACTGCTGTTATAGAAGTTTAATTTTAATCTTTTATCCTATTGAAAAATTACTTTTAAAATCTAGACTTAATTGTTGTTATAACTGGTACATCCTCACAGGTAGAGAGAAAGTGCTAAGTTAACTGTAACTCATAACTCAACTCATAACTATTAAGCTACATAGCATCTAAGTTAACAGTAGCTCAGCTCATAACTCATAACACAGCTCATGTGTGCTCAGTTGTGTCCAACTCTTTGAGAACCCATGTACTGTAGTTTGCCAGATTCCACTGTCTATGGGATTTCCCAGGCAAGAATACCTGCGTGGGTTGCCATTTCCTCCTCCAGGGGATCTTTCTGACACAGGGATTGAACCCACATCTCCTGCATCTCCTGAACTGGCAGGCAGATTCTTTACCACTGCACCACCTGGGAAGCCCCAAGCTGACAGTAGATAAATACAAACCAACCTTCCTTCATTTTTTGGAAAGAAAAGATTTTGTACACATGGGTCTGAAACAAAGGAGAGAACTAAAAAGCCATAGAAATTAAAAGCTACAGAAATTTTAAGGGTTTCCTTGCTTTTCTAATATCACTTGACTCAATTTGTATTATTTATACAATGAAAATAAGCAATTATAATATAATCCTGTCACATATCAAACACTGGTACATGCTTAAGGCAAGAATACAGAGAACTGTACAAAAAAGTTCTTAATGACCCAGATAACCATGGTGATGTGGTCACTCACCTAGAGCCAGATACCCTGGAGTGTGAAGTCAAGTGGGCCTTAGGAAGCATTATTACAAACAAACCTAGAGGAGGTGATGGAATTCCTGTTGAGCTATTTCAAATACTAAAAGATGATGCTATTAAAATGTTGCACTCATTATGCCAGCAAATTTGGAAAACTCAGCAGTGGCCGCAGGACTGGAAAAGGTCAGTTTTCATTCCAATCCCAAAGAAAGGCAATGCCAAAGAATGTTCAAACTACCACACAGTTGCACTTATTTCACATGCCAGCAAGAGTATGCTCAAAAATCCTTTGAGCTAGGCTTCAGCGGTACATGAACTAAGAATTTCCAGATGTACAAGTTGGATTTAGAAAAGGCAGACGAGCCAGAGATCAAATTGCTATCATAGGCTGGATCATAGAAAAAGCAAGGAAATTCCAATAAAACCATCTACTGCTTCATTGACAATGCTAAAGCCTTTGACTATGTGGATCACAAAAAACTTTGGAAAATTCTTACTTAAAGGGATGGAAATACCAGACCACATTACCTGCCTCCTGAGAAACCTGTATGCAGGAGAAGAAGCAACATTTAGAACAGGACATGGAACAACAGACTAGCTTCAAATTGCGAAATGAACACATCAAGGCTGTATATTGTGACCCTGCTTATTTAACTTAAATGCAGAGTACATCATGAGAAATGCTGTACTGGATGAAGCACAGGCTGAAATCAAGACTGCAAGGAGAAATATCATCAACCTCAGATATGCAGATGATACCACCTTAGTGGAAGAAAGTGAAGAGGAACTAAAGAGCCTCTTGATGAAGGTGAAAGTGGATAGTGAAAAAGCTGGCTTAAAACAACATTTAAAAAACAAAGATCATGGCATCCGGTCCTATCACTTCATGGCAAATAGGTGGGAAAACGTGCAAACAGTATCAGATTGCATTTCCATAGGCTCCAAAATCAATGTGGATGGTGACTGAAGCTATGAAATTAAAAGACACTTTCGGCTTAGAAGAATGGCTATGACAAACCTAGACCGTGTATTAGAAAGCAGAGACATCACTTTGCTGACAAAGGTCCTTATAGTTAAAGCTATGGTTTTTCCAGTAGTCATGTATGGATGTGAGAGTTGGACCATAAAGAATGCTGAGCACCGAANTCAATGTGGATGGTGACTGAAGCTATGAAATTAAAAGACACTTTCGGCTTAGAAGAATGGCTATGACAAACCTAGACCGTGTATTAGAAAGCAGAGACATCACTTTGCTGACAAAGGTCCTTATAGTTAAAGCTATGGTTTTTCCAGTAGTCATGTATGGATGTGAGAGTTGGACCATAAAGAATGCTGAGCACCGAAGAATTGATGCTTTCTAACTGTGGCACTGGAGAAGACTCTTGAGAGTCCCTTGGACAGCAAGGAGATCAAACCATTCAATCTTAAAGGAAATAAACCTGAGTATTCATTGGAAGGACTGATGCTGAAGCTGAAGTTGCTAAGTTGTGTCTGACTCTTTATGATTCCATGGACTGTAGCCTACCGGGCTCCTATATCCATGAAACTTTCCAGGAAAGAATACTGGAATGGGTAGCCTTTCCCTTCTCCAAGGGATCTTCCCAACCCAGGGATAGAACCTAGGTCTACCACATTGCAGGCAGATGCTTTACCTTATGAGCTACCAGGAAACAGAAGGTGAAATTCCAATACTTTGGTCACCTAATGTGAAGATCTGACTCATTGGGAAAGACCCTGATTCTGGGAAAGATTGAGGGGAGGAGGAGAAAGGGACAGCAGAGGATGAGGGCTAGATGGCATCACTGACTCAATGGACATGAGTTTGAACAAACTCAGGGGGATCATGAAGGACAGGGAAGCCTGGTGTGCTGCAGTCCATGGGGTTGCAAAGAGTCAGACAAAATTTAGCAACTGAACAATAACACCTCTCAACCCAAATTTCTTGGCTTAAAACCCATCAGTCTTACAGCTCAAAGAGGGATGTGAAGAATGTTTTTACCCTTCTGTACTTAAAATATATTTTGAATTGTAGCCCTTTTTTCCATTATCAGTTACTTATCTCACTATTTACTTGAACAGAAAATTTACTCTAGGGTGTTGAAGACAGAATTTTTACACAGGTTAACCCCTATGGGGTAAAAATGAGGTAAGAGCCTCATTGCTTTAATGTTAACAGAACTCTAGTGATGACAGGAGTGAACATTTTTGACAGAAGATGATGTTTAAACAGTTCTTACCAACCTAGATTTTCAGCATGCATCAAGTTCTCCATATTTCCCACACTTTCCTTTTATTCTGCCTTTC
This sequence comes from Oreotragus oreotragus, assembly GCA_006410675.1. Lineage (NCBI taxonomy): Eukaryota > Metazoa > Chordata > Mammalia > Artiodactyla > Bovidae > Oreotragus > Oreotragus oreotragus. Next base: position 206,211 of record SJYX01012960.1, read on the forward strand.
CTGTTTTTGCTAATTGAGAGTCCTTCCTACCAAGTACACTGGATTGTTTTTGATTCTTCCTTATTATTACTCAATGTTTGAACATTATTAAGGCCTGCTTCTTTAACCTTTATGATGCCTTATTTTTTTTCTCTAATTTAGTTTTCATCTCTACAGCTACCCCTCTTTATTGAGCAAAAAATTTATCTTCTGTAAACCACTGCTTAAGTCTTCCTGCTTCTGAGCTCTTCATTTTAAACATCCTTGTAATGATCAGTTCAAGCTTCATCAAATAGAGCAGAGAGAGGGGTGGTCCTAAGATGGCAGAAGAATAGGATGGGGAGACCACTTTTTCCCTCACAAATTCATCAAAAGAACATTTCAATGCTGAGCAAATTCCACAAAACAACTTCTGAATGCTGGCAGAGGACATCAGGCACCCAGAAAAACAGAGCATTGACTTCAAAAACAGGTAGGGGAAAAAATATAAAAGATGGAAAAAAAAAAAAGAGAGAGAGAGACAAAGGAGGTGGGGAGGGAGCTCTGTCCCAGGAAGGGAAGCCCGTCCCGGGAAGGGAAGCTTAAGAAGAGAGGTTTCCAAACACCAGGAAACACTCTCCTTGCTGAGTCTGTGGCGAGCCTTGGAAACACAGAGGGCAACATAACAGGAAGGAAAAATAAATAAATAATTAAAACCAACAGATTACAAGCCCAACAGTAACTCCCCCAGCGGAAAAGCAGCGCAAATGCCTGCATCCACCACTAGCAAGTGGGGGTTGGGCAGGGAGGCACAGGCTGCCTTGCTTAGAGTAAGGTCTGGGCCTGAATGCCCCGAGGGCAATCTGAGGGAACTAACTTGGGCTAGCAAACCAGACTGTGACATAGCTACCACGCGGAAAGCCCTAAGACACCACCAGGCCCGCGTACAGAACAAAGGACTGACTAGCTGCTGCTACTGCTAAGTCGCTTCAGTCATGTCCAACTCTACTAGAGCTACGCAAAAAGCCCTAACCTAAGAGACCATCAGGCCCGCTCACAGAACAAAGGACTGAGCAGAGCTAGCCAGCTGCAGACCATCCCCCTCCGGTGACAGGCAGCCAGAGCCGGGAGGGGCAATCGTGGCCCCAGAGAGGCATTATCTACCAAACTGCAAGCAGGCTTCTTTGCTAAGACTTCTTAGGGGCGGAAAAGAGCTAGCCGGCTGCAGACCATCCCCTGCCGGCGACAGGCAGCCAGAGCTAGAAGGGCTGGAAGGGGGCAATCACAGCCCCAGAGAGAGTTTACCTACCAAATTGCAAGCAGGCTTCTTTGCTAAGACTGCTGGGGGTTCTGGACAGTCACCATCTGCCTCACAAGAGGTACCAGCGGTACACCCAGAAAACTGAGCAGCAGATACGGGAAAGGCGACAAGTCGCAGCTACCATGCTCTCCAAACACCTGAGCTACTCGGACCTGGGAAGGGCACAAAATGCAGTCCCAACTGAATCTGCACCGCTGAAGGCTACCTGAGCACCAAACCTGAGTGGCTTAGACCGGGGAAGGGCATGCAGCCTAGGGCCAGCCTCAGACTGTTCCCGGCAGAGCAACGTAGAGCCTGAAAGGTTTGTGCGCCACGAGCAGGGGCAGGTCCAGCGGGGCTGAGACACTGCGTGCACATGACAGTGTTATTTGTTTGCAGCATCCCTCCCTCCCCACAGCACAACTGAACAAGTGAGTCTAAAAAAAAAAAATTGATCCTTCACCACAGATTGAGAAACACTGACTGAGGCACAACATCTACTGAAAGGCACAACTATTCAATGAATCACTTAAGCCAAATATGTGAGCATCATCCTTCCTGTTTCTCTAAGAACACATGGATAGATGTGCAGGAAAAGATTTCTAGAGCAAAGGGATTGTTATTAACTCTTGTTTTTAATGGGCCCTTTCCCATTAGGATTAAAGATGATGATTTTCTTTAATCTCTTAAAATCACTCTCTTGATCCCACTATAAAAATGACCATTCAATTATCATTACCCTATCTCATTCCTCCCTTTTATAGTAACACTTTTGTTAAAAGGTTTTGGGAAACACCATGATCCCTTCCATGATCCCTTCCATGATCCCTGTTGGTTTTGATCACTGAAACAGTGTAATTTTCCCCAACTCCTCTGTTGAAAGTCTTAACAGAAGTAAACAATGATGGCCTTATTTCTAAATCGACAGTTGAGTACTTATCTTCTTTGACCTCTGTGCAACATTTAACACAATGCACCAGCCTCTCCTTCTTGATACCTAGTATGGCTGATGGTTTCAATTTCAAAACTGTGAAACAAGATGTGAGATCATCTTCCAATAACTGTAGAAGATTTAAAATTGTTCTTACAGAGATTAATAAAGGGCTGTGTCTATAGAAAATAAAAAAATAACCAGGCAGTGTTGATGGCCTGGATCAGTCTGGAGACCACAAACATGGTGTAGCACCAACTGCTTCTTTCCCTAATTTTCTCCAATGATTGTAGCTCTGGTGTAGGCACAGAGAACATGGGTGGTTGAACTGATCCCATTTGTCATTTTAAAGGTTTTTGATAGTGGCTGAATACCACTGAAGTGAATAAGAGCCCCTAAAGAAAACATGTTGAAGGAGAAGCAAGGAGTACCAAAGACAAAAGTCCCAAAGTTAATATTTAAAGAGTTGACAGAGAAGGTGGTTACTGGTGCTACCAAGGAAGAGTTGTAGCTAGATAAAAGGATAACATAAAAAAGTAGGGTTGAAAAATTATAGAGTGTTTTAAAAGGCATCTATCATCAATAGTAACAACTGTAAACAAATTATGTAGGATGTGGCAAGAAAATATAGGATTGGAAGTGAAAATTAATGATATGCATGATTTTTATCAGCAGAAGTTTCAGAAACACAGCAACAGCTTCTGCTGAATCAGACACAAACACTGCTTCTTGAAGCACTGGGACTTATACTAGTGGCCATGGTATTCCCAAAGCCATAAAATATATGACCACAATTAGTGGGCAGAAGCAAATCTCCCTGGAAAAATCCTTCTACGCACATTGCCATCCCTAAGGCCTTGAACTAACAGTGTTATCTGTCATCATCTACTATACTGCATAAACCACCCAGGCCCCTCTGTGGAAGCCACGCAATCAAGACAAAACTCTCCTTACTCTGATGAAGAGAAAGAGCATACTTCATATTTAGCAGCCCTCCCAAGCTCTGTCTGAATTGACTTCTATGCCTGGGCTGGTTTTTCATAATGATTTTCTTCTCTTTTCCAAGACTCATTCTTCTGTCTTAAAAAAAAAAAAAAAAGACACATGACACCAAAACCTTATAAATCAATAAGAAAGCTATTAGGAAAGATATCTTCTTTAGCTTTTTCTCTCATTTTCCATTTATATTTCTTATTCTAAAGGACATTCTAAGAGCATCTATGTTTTGACACTTGTGACATGTAAATTCCAGTTATTTTTTCCCACTAACAAATCACTAAATGGAGAGAGAACAGATTTCTCACCATTAAACTTGAGCGATAAAGGTTTGAGAATTTAGAACTTCCCGATGTGTTAAAAACCCAAGAGAAGTCTTAGAACTACCCTACAACATCAAGGATCATTCAGAAAAGAGGAAAAATCTCCAACTCCATCAGAAGACACCGAAAGACAAATATGTTCTAAATGCCATGATGTTACAGATGGAAAAAGAAAGACAATTCCAATGGATGATTCCCTGCTCTATTTTGATTTAGCACCACAGCAGGCAATGTCAAGCATCCAACGAATTCCATTTTTGTCTTTAAAGGATATAGTGATACCTACATATCGAGCAGCTACCTTACTGTTAGGTAAGACCATGCTTCCTCTTCTGGCCAGCGAAATGTGAACAGAAGCAATGTAGCCTGAGACTGGCCCCTGCCATGGGGAAGAAGGGTTCTTATGTGAAGTATACACAAAAGTCAAGTACCCTGGTTTACTGAGACACCTCTTGGAAGACAATCATTGTTAAGTCTCTTCCAACTTGCACTCAGTCTTTACATGTGTTACAAACTTTTATTGTTTAAGCCATAAGATTTAGGGTTTAATAAGTTACCCCACAACATCATCTTTCCTGCTTCATTAATACAACCATCATAAAATTATAGACTCAAAAGGAATCGTTTCCTCAATTTCTTAGAAATTAAGGCCCAATGAGTCTGTGTGACATGCTCAAAACCATGAAATTCAAGAAGTGCAGAGTCTAGAAAGTAAGTCTCCTGACTGTTCCACTGCTCTCCCATTTATGACAAAGATTATAATCTAAGACACCAGAATAATAATGACAAATATACTAATAGCACGCTTTTATCAATATTTTAGAAAAGTAGCCACATTTAAATACATGTGCACAATAAATCTATGGTATTAAACATATGTGTTTACATAAATACAGAAGTATATGAGTGACAGTTACAGCTACGAGAAGGCCAAGTCCTTCTTGACTTTGTAGCCTCTTTTACATGACATGTTAGAACTTGATACTACTCCTCTTGATAAACATTTGTGTAATCATATTGTTGTACATACCAGAATATGTCTTACATATTATATACTATTTAGTTTCCCCTTTGATACTGATACATGAGGAAACTGAAGCCTGGGAAGTAAAACAGTCCTTCAAGCACATACTATCATTTGGTGAAAGAGGCAGAGCAGGAATGATGCCCCTTTCCATCCCACCAGATGTTTCGTGTTGCATTTCAGTTTTTTACCTCTCAAGTTGAGTAAGTAATCAAAAGTTGAAATATGTGCTTAAATATGAGGAAGGAAAGAACAGCTCCTACAACAAAAATGGTAGGACCAGGAGAGTGTTCACAGCTGAGGAGATGGAGTTTTGAGGGAGTGGAATAAGGAGATTAGCCTAATGAGAAATGAACAGATAACCATGGGGTAAGATCAAATAAGGTGGTCTTTGAGTATTCATGAGTTCACAGGATCTGGGGGAGGATAATTTCTGAGAAGAGAATAAGTTGGTCATCTTTGGGAATTTTTTATTACTACTATCTGCCAGGGTTAAGATCAAAGCAAAGTAGTGTGAAGAGAATTGCCGCCCATTACGTAAGACAGGGGCAGTTTCTTGAATTCCTCAGGGGAAAAATGTGATGAAAATAATGTCATTCTAACTCATGTTTTCCCTTGTGGTTGAATAAGTCATTATGATAAATAATCTCCCACCTTTTGTGCCCACACGATGTCTTTGAACAAGGCTTTCCTTTTTGTGCTGTTTTAGTCTCTTTTCTCAGATACATACTAATGTCCTAGCTTCAGATGACTATCCTGAACTTCAACTGACTCTGGTCTGTAGGTGAGGCTGTGAGGTATCTGCTAGATATCTATTTGATTTGTAATGATCAAAGAGCAATGAAATGCCTTCTGAAAGCCTGTTTGAAGGATACTATTGCAAATAACATCATGTTTATGAAGTATTTTTCATAAGAATGAAGTATATATATATTTAAAATACATAATATAAATTCAACAACCATCTTCCATGGTAGGGGCTGAGTATTAAAGATGAAAAATCTATGATCCTATTCTCAGTAACCAGACTCACAGAGCTTCCAATTTTATTCTGTTAATTTGCTTTAACCTTATCTTCATTGGTCAATCAGTAGAGGCTTTTTGGAAAGTATTACATCCAACTGAAAGCAAATAGGGATCCCGGGGACCATGTACTTACTCAGGCAGAGCATCCTTACTTCCATTTTAAGAATTGCCTGTTTGTCTGCTAAGAAAATCACCCCAGCATTAAAGTATAACAGGAAGATTAAAAAGGCAGCAACACTGGTAATCTCTCCATTGACAAAATTCTGCATACAACATTGATTCCCACCAGTTAGCAATAATCATACCCTCTTCTGTGCTTCCATGGTACTTTGAACACATGTTCATTATACGCTATTTCACTTTGATTTATTAAAATTCATTTGTATAATTTATATAATTATATTTGTATAATGTAACAAATTAAACTATAAGGGCTTTAAGATAAGGAATTGCTTTGTGTATATCTATCATCCCCAACATTGACATGAAAGTTAAAGTGCAGATTTTGTGTCAATAAATAAATAAATGAATTGCTATGGAAGCCATGCCTGAAGGTAGGAGAAAGGATCCTACAAATGTAAGTAAATTACATGGAATAGAAGGTAAGAAACCCAGAAGTAAAAAATGAGTCTGACTTTGCTGTTCACAAGCTCTATATCTGTCTATCTTCCAAAGGGTTCAGGTTCTCATGTGGCCCTCCTCATTCTAGAAGGAATACTTTTCCAGACACATGAAAATATCCCTTCTTGACTTAGGGAATAGAAACAAAACCCAGACCCTGTGTAGAAATCATAAGCTAGAGTAGGATCCAAAAGATAGCAGTTGATAAATTCTTCTAACAATAAAGAAGAAAATGCCCTTTCCTTGGACTCACCAGGTCTTCAATAGGTGGAAATATACCAAGCAGAGAGAGAAAGGACGGGATTGTTCTGGAGTAAAGGATTTGCCTCAGTCCTGAGCAGAGAGAAAATAGAAAGGCATTGGAAGTGAACATCAGGAAGCCAGAACAATCCTGACAATAGCATCCGGTGGGACCTCCCCTAGCTTGACAGCTGCTGCTGTTGCTAAGTCGCTTCAGTCATGTCCAACTCTGTACGACCCCATAGACGGCAGCCCACCAGGCTTCCCAATCCCTGGGATTCTCCAGGCAAGAACACTTGAATGGGTTGCCATTTCCTTCTCCAATGCGTGAAAGTGAAAAGTGAAGTCGCTCAGTCGTGTCTGACTCTTCGTGACCCCATGGACTGCATCCCAGCTCCTCTGTCCATGGGATTTTCCAGGCAAGAGTACTGGAGTGGCTTGCCATTGCCTTCTCCAACTAGTTAGGTGCTAATGAGAATCCTGGGAGTCCCCCTAAGTACCATTTGCAAGACTTCCAGGTCTGGCAAGACTTCTCTGCTCTCCATTTTCTCATCAAGCTGAGCATCTTCATACCACAGACTTATTTACAAGGGCAGGTAATAGAGTGTTTGTAATATGCCTTTAAAACCCTAGATGAAAGCAAATTTCTAAAGACAAACTTATGATGATATATCTTTCCTCCTCATGCTTCCTGTAACTTGCAGTGTTATAACTCAGTTCTCTGGGTTGACCTTGCTTAGCTTGAATTATATTTTAGATAAGCCCATCTATTAATAATTTACTCATTTCTCATTTACATTATGTTATGTTTGTTTTCTTAAGGAAGTAAGAGTATTGATTTTAATTCCTATATCATGAAGCAAATTATTTCTGACCTCTGTATGTACAGAAGATATGCACTTAAGCTGCAACTCTTGCAAGCCATAAAATACCCTGCTGAATCATGAATATTAAAGCAAATAACTTACCAACTTGAGGCCAAGAGTGTATATGTCCATGAGAAAAAAATGAGGACACTTAATTTTAGGTTAAAAAAAATTAATTGAATCATGTAGGAGTTGAAGAAAGTTTCAAGGGGAATATAAGACTTTATATTAAAAATCTAAATTTTATTGCCACAATTGTAATGATGTGAGAGAAAGCATAGTCAGAGTTGTATCATTCCAATCTAATTAAAACAACTGTATTTTCCTCAGGAAGTGAGTTGCTTCTTTAGTGATCACTAGTCATTACCTTCGGAGAAGGTAATGGCAACCCACTCCAGTACTCTTGCCTGGAAAATCCCATGGATGGAGGAGCCTGGTAGGCTGCAGTTCATGGGGTCATGAAGAGTCGGACATGACTGAGCGACTTCACTTTCATTCTCACTTTCATGCATTGGAGAAGGAAATGGCAACCCACTCCAGTGTTTTTGCCTGGAGAATCCCAAGGATGGGGGAGCCTGGTGGGCTGCCGTCCATGCGGTTGCACATAGTAGGACACGACTGAAGCGACTTAGCAGCAGCAGCAGCAGCAGCAGTCATTACCTTCCTTTTCTGGAATATTAATTTTTCCTTTGTCTAGCCACTGCCTTGAGGTGTGTGAGATCATGGCTTTGGAATGACACTTCACAAATACACATACACAAAATAATAAATATCTATGATGAAATCAAAACTTCTTAAAACTAATTGTTCTCAGTTCACCATAAAATTATCTTTTAAGACTTTTATATATGATATTACTACTCTTTGCTTCCAAAATCCAAGATTTTTCTGAATTTTGAGAAATTGACCCAACCTAAAATGTTTAAGCTAGATGTGGGAAGAAGTATTATATGCATTCCTGGGGGAAAAGCAAAGAAAGATATAGTTGGGGGAAGGTTTCTCTTACCCCAGATCTATAAAAATAAAAATTAAAGGATAATTACAGAGTTGATATTCAATAGAGTTCAAACCCTTAGCATTTATTTGACTCTTTGTTCATATTGTGATGACACAAGCCAAAGCATATTCAAAGTTGCACATGCAGATACATACTGATTTCAGAAGAGCCACCTCTTTAGGACTAGAATCATCATTAACCTCACTGCTGCTTCCTCTAGTGTTACACCACACACTGCCCTCTACTTCTATGTTCAGTTCCTCTTACAGTCTATTCCAAACAATGTACCAAGTTGCTTATACATAATCATATTTCCAACTGTTTTCTTGTCTTTCCCCAATAATACTGTAAACTCCATAAGCACATAGTGTATTTGTTCATGGATCCAGAAATTCAGTCCTACATGTGCCTCTTTACATTCTTAGCCTCTACACAGTGCCTGATACATAGCAAGTGTTAAACAAGTTTATATTTATATTTAAATACATTTTACATAGCTAATACTTGTAACTATCAATAGTTAATCCAAAATACACCTAAAAAATGATGTACATTATTCATCTAGAACCTAAAGATGGTATTTGCATTTCAATAAGCAGATAGTAAGAACACAATTTTGGTTTTGATCTTCATTAATGAAATTACAATAGGTGTTCAGAAGGGAAAGTCGTCTATTCCGTGCAGTTTCCCAATAAATTAACACATGAAGGATCATCTAAACCTCTGGGCAGGTGGGAGGTATTATGGCTTCCCTCCTGCTTCAGCACTACTCAACAACTGCAAAGTACAGTGAACATCAGAATATTCGAATTTGGGATTTCTTTGCATATTTCTCTAATGTTCAGTTTTACACATTCATCCAGTTGGTCGTTAAGGTGATGTTTGTGGTAGCAAATTGCTTTTATCATTATTTAGATCTGCCATATAGTCATTACATTCTTATATCCTTAAAAAGTTGAGATAAGGCATTGGTGAATGTAATTCTAAATGTTATAGTTATTTAGAAAACTTTAATTTCATAGGTATATAAGAAAAAAAATCAATATGTAGTTAGACACGCCATTAATTAAATGGGCTTCCCAGGTGGCGCTAGTGGTCAAGAACCTGCCTGCCAAGGTAGGAGAAAATCCCTGAGTCAGGAATATGCCCTGGAGGAGGGCACGGCAACCCACTCCATTATTCTTCTTGAAACAACTTAGCACACATGCACACCATTAATATTTAGACACAACAAATTGTATTTTCTCAGTACCAAAACACTTGGCAAGATGGTTCATTTTATATTATCAATATTAAGGTTCTTCATTTCCTGGAGGTGAAACTATACAGAGAATTATGTTATAATCAATCAAGCAAGATAAGGAAAATATATTAAGTGTGGGCTGCAAAGGAAAATCTTTTATGTGCTTTTGATCCACCTCCATTTAGATTTATTGATATATAATAGATATCAAGTAACTCTAAATGGTTGTCTAGTGATAATAATTACATTTTGGGGCCACATTTTATCAAACTGATTCTATACATAAGGATTTTACTACCCAGCAGACAATGCTATAATGGGCTCTTCTCTTTTTAGCTAATGACAATCTATTAAATAGCATGATCAAAGCATAAGCACTTCTTGAAATTAGGTTAAAGACATCTTGCAACATTCACATTTCACATATATTTAGAGTTTCAGTGATGGAATAATGTTTAGTAGTTGTTTTTCTTTCAATCTATCAAGTTTTCCAGATAAAAACAGGACTGACCTGAAGAAATGAATTTCCTTATAATTCCTGTAATCTCTAATATCTTGTTTCATGTGTATATTTATGTTGGTTCTAGCTTCCTATGCAGGCATAAAAGTTGATGTTCAGCAGTCTCTCTTCTATTCCCTGCATTATATTCACAATCCATGCCTCCACCAGCTTTTGTATAATTAAACTTGGTATTTTTGACACTCTAGTAAAAGCCATTAAAAACGTGATGGTAACTTTTGTGTGGATGACAAAATCTTATTTGTCACCATTTGTTATGCCAATTCAGCCATGACAAATGAACAGAAATGGAGTGTTCTCCATATTTCTAGTGTGACTCCCCTTCCGCCTGATGGTCTGAATGCTGAGAGAGGGGCCCTGTGAGGAAAAGGCATGAATAAATGCTGGAATACTTGAGAGCACTTTGTGGTCTGGAGCCCAGATGGCCCTGATCTGACTCATCTCCATCTCTCTTGTTTGCATTTGGCTAATGGGTAATTTTGTTTTGACATGAGTCATTAAAACTTGAATATGTTAAACTAAATATTGAAGCTCCACATAAACCTTTATTAAAAATCTAAAGTATATATTTGAATCCTTTAAAAAAGCACCATCAGTTCAGTTCAGTTCAGTTGCTCAGTTGGGTCTGACTCTTTGCCACCCCATGAATCGCAACACGCCAGGCCTCCCTGTCTATCACCAACTCCCGGAGTTCACCCAAACTCATGTTCATCAAGTCAGTGATGCCATCTAACCATCTTATCCTCTGATGTCCCCTTCTCCTTCTGCCCCCAATTCCTCCCAGCATCAGAGTCTTTTCAAATGAGTCAACTCTTCACTTGAGGTAGCCAAAGTATTGGAGTTTCAGCGTCAGCATAGTCCTTCCAATGAACACCCAGGACTGATTTCCTTTAGGATGGACTGGTTGGATCTCCCTGCAGTCCAAGAGACTCTCAAGAGTCTTCTCCAACACCACAGTTCAAAGCATCAATTCTTCGGCTCTCAGCTTTCTTCACAGTCCAACTCTCACATCCATACATGACCACTGGAAAAATCACAGCCTTGACTAGACGGACCTTTGTTGGCAAAGTAATGTATCTGCTTTACAATATGCTATCTAGGTTGGTCATAACTTTCCTTCCAAGGAGTAAGCGTCTTTTAATTTCATGGCTGCAATCACCATCTGCAGTGATTTTGGAGCCCAGAAAAATAAAGTCTGACACTGTTTCCACTGTTTCCCCATCTATTTCCCATGAAGTGATGGGACCAGATGTCANTCAACTCTTTGCATGAGGTGGCCAAAATACTGGAGCTTCAGCTTTAGCATCATTCCTTCCAAAGAAATCATTGATCTGTTGATAGTCAAATAGGTTTCCCAGGACTAGTGAGGATCGAGTTACTCCCTCCCTTTCCTTCCCATCCTTCCTAAGGAGGCAGACCCAACCCTCACCTTTAGGCTGCTAACAGTCTAGGAGACACACTCTGTCTATCATCTTTAAAAGCTTAAAAATCGTAGGAGTTGTTACAGTCAAAAGCCCTCCCTCTCTCTGGTTGCAGCCCAGGACTCTGGAAGGAGCGATAAGCCCAGCTAGGGGGCAAGTGGAAGGCCACACAGGCATCCCCTCCTGGATGAGCAGACCAGCTTCCCTCTGCTCCACAGTCCTTCCCTTTGGGGCGGCTGTTCTGTTCCTAATCACACTGCCTCAGGTTAATAACACAGCTGCTTGGTAACTCCTGAGCCCAAACCCACGTGCGAGGGCAGGATCCAGGCCTGGCTCAGAAAATTCACCCAGTACAGAATCCACATTCATTTTTTTTAGAGCAACGAGGCTGACTTCATGAGCCCGCTGTCAGTGGTAGTAGGGCAGCAGGAAAGAGAAAAATATGACTTCATGAGACAGGAAACCCAATATTCTTGGGACTATCTGCAAGAAGAAACCACACTGGGGGACGGAGGGCTGTTGGGGGTGGGGCACTTCAAGGAACTCAGACCAAACCCAGCTGAGGAGAGGCGGCCTTTTAAGCCAACCCCCTGGGTTCGTGCTTTTGGCTGAGGCCTCTAGACTCCAAGTGGGGTTCCCGTTCTGCCCCCAATTCCACGGGGCTTTCTGCTCTCTGCCCTCTTCATTTTAATGATCTCAGACAGACATAAAAACAGCTGAGCTCAGCACAGGCGACTGAGACAGGAACGTTACTTCAGGGTCCCCCAGGACCCCAGCTGGGTACCATGCCGCCCTTGGCTCCATTTTGACGGGATAAAGTGAACTCATTTATTCGGTTGTTTTAAGTGAGCTCACACCAGGCAGTGCCAGAGAACGGAGGAGACATAAATCTCTCCTGGCTCACGGAGTCACTGCCAAACACCTTGGATAAAACTCTCTGCCTGTTCGAGACAGTTTTCCCCCCTTTTAGAAATGAGGAGGGAAAAAGTACTAAAAATCGAAGGGAGTCGGGGGAGGGTGTTAGCAGATTCTGGGAATGACAAACTTGTCAACGCTTTTGCCTAATAAAAATTCTTCCAGTCACAAAGGCAAACTTANAATATCTTATCTAGGTTGGTCATAACTTTCCTTCCAAGGAGTAAGCGTCTTTTAATTTCATGGCTGCAATCACCATCTGCAGTGATTTTGGAGCCCAGAAAAATAAAGTCTGACACTGTTTCCATTGTTTCCCCATCTATTTCCCATGAAGTGATGGGACCGGATGCCTTGATCTTAGTACGCATGTATACAATGTGTACATATGTATGTGTATAACTATATACGCATAGTTTCATGAAATAAGGGCCTTGGAGTGAATCGGTCTATCTCCTCAGAGAAAGACTGTGACATAGTTGAAGGGCAGAGGAGCCGTTTTTACAGGTTTTGCTTGAAATCCCCGCGGCCTGGGCTGACGTCAGCCTCTTCCTGCCCGGGGCCCTGTGAGTTTCCCGGGAGTTTCGGGGAGGCTGCGCTGCGGGCGCCAGTCCTGGTTGTGGCAAGCTGGCGGCTTCCCCAGTGGGTGAAACCAGTAGCGCCTGCCGACCCAGCTGAATGTGGCATCTGTTTCCGGCCCCTGCGGTAGTGACACCTCTGCTCAGCGTCTGATTTAGAATAAAAGGATCTTCGTGAAGAGAAAACTCCTTATTTCAAGTGGAAAGCAAAACAAACAACTACCAAAAAAAGTTACAAACCCCAACACCTTTTAACAATATGAGGGCAGTTTCCGCTGACATCCTGCTGACACCCAGGAGGGTGCGGGGGACCGCAAAGGGTGAGCGTTTTCAGCTCAGATGTGCTAACAGCCCTTTTATTTCCCTTTTGACTTTCAACGCCTTTCACTCACCGGGCCATCAAGTTTCACTTTCCCTCTCCCAGGGTTTCCTGTCTCGCTCCTCCAGCCTGAGTTTGCAGTGGGCTCCTGCGGAGGGACTCCCACCCTCCTGCTCCTCCTGTTCCTCCTGAGAGAGGAACTGTGGGCCAGCCAGGCACCCGGCTGTGCCTTCTACGCCTGTGATCTTCCCGAAGTCTCACAACAGCCCTGTGAGTCAGGTACCACTGGGATCGTTGCCATTTTACAGACAAGGAAACTGAAGTTGTTAGGCTTTCATTCACACACCCCAGAAAGTGACGGAGCCAGGCCACCTGCTTCATCCTTGTACAGAGGAAGAAGGCAGTTAACCGTTCTCATCAATTCCCCTGGGCTTCCTAGGGAAATTTTCCGTCTCTTATTTTAAGTCACTCTTTGATCCACTCCCAAATTAATTCTCTTGAAAGCAACTTTCACAATGCCTCTTCCTTGATCAAAGACCTCATGTTGTTCCCCCACCGCCTGAGGGGCATGCGTCCTCTGCCTGGTGTCTCCTGTTTTTTTCTGACCTGGTCCATCTGAATGTCCTCTGCACATTGGACCCCCCGCAGCTCCACCCACTCCAGCAGGCAGGGCTCCTGATGTACCAACATAGCTTCCTCACCTACAATTTCAAAGCCTGGCATCTAAGGACACCTCCCCTTTTATAATCTACCACATCTCATCTGCCTACTTGGAATTATTCCCAACTGGGAAGCATCTGGGGAGAGTAGAAAGGGCTCAGGAACTTGGGATTTCACAGGGCTTGGATTCAGAACTTACTTTACTAGCATGTGAGATGAGTGCAATTGTGCAGTAGTTAGAGCATTCTTTGGCATTGCCTTTCTTTGGGATTTGAATGAAAAGTGACCTTTTCCAGTCCTGTGGCCACTGCTGAGTTTTCCAAATTTGCTAGCATATTGAGTGCAGCACTTTTACAGCATCATCTTTCAGGATTTGAAATAGCTCCACTGGAATTCCATCACCTCCACTAGCTTTGTTTGTAGTGATGTTTTCTAAGGCCCACTTGACTTCACATTCCAGGATGTCTGGCTCTAGGTGAGTGATCACAGGATCATGATTATCTTGGTCGTGAAGATCTTTTTGTACAGTTCTTCTGTGTATTCTTGCCACCTCTTCTTAATATCTTCTGCTTCTGCAAGGTCCATACCATTTCTGTCCTTTATTGAGCCCGTCTTTGCATGAAATGTTCCCTTGGTATCTCTAATTTTCTTGAAGAGATCTCTGGTCTTAAGCACCTTAGTTAAATATGAAATAATTATGCATAATAGTCTCAAAGATTCCGAACTTTTCTCTTTTGAAGGTGTAGACTATTTGGGGGATACTGATGTTTTGCTTGCAATGAAAGGAAAATTATTTCAGTATGAATTTGTCTCTTCAGGATGAGGTGATGTGAAAGCTCAGCCTTCATCAGGTAAGCTAGAAATTTGATTCATCAGTGACAGAAGATCTGGGGTTCAGAAACACCAGAGGGCAAATCTCTGCATTATCTGAGTAAATACTGCCTTTCTTATTAGGCCATTTAAAATTGAATAGAGGCGGTTCTTGGTGGTTCAGTGGTTAGGACTCTGTACTTACACTACTAGGGGTCAGGTTTGATCTCTGGTTGGATACTAAAGGGCTTCCCAGGGGCTCAGAAGGTAAAGAATCTGACTGCAATGCAGGATACCAGAGTTTGATCTCTGGGTCGGGAAGCTCTCCTGGAGAAGGGAATGGCAACCCACTCCAGTATTCTTGCCTGGGGAAGTCCATGGACAGAGGGGTAGCACATGGGGTAGCAAAGTCAGACATGACTGAATGACCAACACACACATACACACATGCTGGGAACTAAGATCCTACAGGCAGGGCTGAAAAAAAAAAAGTTACTTTAAAAATTTAATCAATTAATAAAATTGAACAGAGAAACAGGAAAGCTAAAAGATAAAGTAGTAAGCTTTTTTAAGGAGGTTTTTTTTTTTTTAATAGCTAAACATATTTTTCAGACATTATCAACATCTACATTGATGAGCTAGACAGTAGTCACTAAAACTTAGGTTCAGCGTATATATTTCACTGGGCATTAAAGGTTAGAAACTAACTCTGAGTGGAGTCTTTCTTGGTATAGCTAAAAAAACAGCATTTCCGTCTAGTCCAACAAGTCTTTCATCCAGAATAGGCATTTTGAAACTTCCAAATATTATAAAAGATCACACCTTACTTCTTACATTTTAGAAAAGTATATTGTAGATACTCTTGGAGTCTTACAGTACTGAGATCAAAACTGTATCCCTTATAACCTGACCCTAATGTGCCTCTCCTTTCAGATGGATTTCCTGGAAATGTCTCTGACTCAAATTTGGGGAGAGTAAAAAAAGGTTTTTTTTTTTTCATGACAACCAAATGTTGAAGAAAGTTCAACAAATAAAGCTAACTGAACTATAAAAGACAATATTGGAACATTTGTATAGATAATAAAGTGAAAGTGTCAGTCACTAAATTGTGTCCAACTCTTTGAGATCCCATGGACAGTAGCCCAACAGGCTCCTCTGCTCATGGGGTTCTTCAAGCAAGGATACTGGAATGGGTTGCCATTCCCTTCTCTAGAGGATCTTCCTGACCCAGTGATTGAACTTGGTCTCCCGCATTACAGGCAGATACTTTACTGTCTGAGCCACCTGGAAAGCCCCAAAAACCACTCCTAAAATACTACTTCAAATTGTAATAAAATGAAACGCTCTCAGTCTTTATTTGGATACTGCATTAATATAGGAAATATAGGAATACTTGAATTTCTAATATGCACTAGTAATAAAAGGAGCTAAAAGTAGCCTCCTAATAATGTTACCAAAGGCAGAATTGTGGTCCTTTGGTTATGAGCAGGAGATGGATAGGCTCTGGGATGAGCAGATGGAGTGCATCTCCTATGGACAGAAATTTCGTAACAGCAGGATAATTGGAGAGGCTAAGCCCTGGCTAGATCAGAGAGAAAAGACCACATAGTCCTCATTCTCAAAGTCAAGGAGACCTTCCTAACTAAAAAGTTCCTTGTAAGTGAAAAGGGGAGTAATATCCATCTACCCATAGTCCTCTTCACTGGAATCCAACTAGGGTAAGAGATTTCACATGCACACATGGGAGGTTCCTGCTGCTGCTGCTGCTAAATCGCTTCAGTCATGTCCAACTCCCTGTGATCCCGTGGACTGTAGCCTACCAGGCCCCTCCGTCCATGGGATCTTCCAGGCAAGAGTACTGGAGTGGGGTGCCATTGCCTTCTCCGGGGAGGTTCCTGAGATATACCAAATATGGTCTCAGAACCAGGCAAACCAAAACGATTGGTCAAAGGAAACCCGGAAGTAATTCAGACTACCATGAGGGTGCGACTCTATCTCTCAGTCCACCAGTGTGTCTACCCACACATACAGTATTCTTTTTCCTCCTAATAAATACTTTACTTGCTTCACTATTTTTCATCTTTGTGGGAATTCTTTTCTGAAAACCTAACGGGCCAGGGCCTTGTCACTGGCGCACTCGTCCAGTGGGTAGGATTCAGTGCCTACTGCCTTGGCCTGACTGCAATCTCTGGCTAGGAACCGAAACCCTGCTTCAGGCTGCTGTGGGCCAAGGCCACCTGAAGCCAGTTAAAGCCATGGGCTCAGCGAGTGGAAGGGTGTGAAAGGATGAACCTGTTTCTCCCCTGACATCTGCTCAATTCTCTCCAGCAGAACTGGTTATTTAAATGCCCTTCTGTACTAAATTGACCTTTTCCATGAATAGGTCAGCCAGGTGAAAGCTTCCAGATGTGACTTTCCATGGATTCTAAGCCTCAGGAGGCCATTTATCTCTTTTATTAGATAGGACTCAATGCTAACAAGACACGTGGTGAGGAGCATTTCACTAATATATATAGATTCGAGAAAACTACATGTTATCCAATAGGAAAAGCACTTCAAATGTGTTGTTTCCTTTCATTATAATTAGATCATGAAAACAAACATCTCTGTTTGGGGAGTAACATGGAGAAAGTTCTAAAGCTATTTCTGATGACCTACATAACTTAATACTCATAAAATGCCCTTCTTGGCCACTTTATTTTGAATATATTTTTAAAGACTCAAAAACATGTTGAATGATATATGTAAAAGAAACTTGGACAGTTGAAAAAGCTCAATTATCTAGCTGGGTTTTATCAGAGGGCCTTAAACCACTGAAAATAGGTTCTTCTATACCCAGTACTTTCCTTAGGTTACCCTCTACACCCAAGACCAGACCACATCCCATGCTTTGTGGCTCTTTTCCTAACAAATAGCACATGCTATCCCTCCTCCCCAAGCAAGGGTTTGAAGATTTCTAATCCCCATCTTTTCATGTCTCAGACCCAGCTAACCTTATCAGGTAAACTAATCTCAGCTGATATTTAAAAGGCCTTCTCAGAATAACATGTATTTAACATTCCCCAACCTATTCTTTTTAATCTAACTCACTGGCTACCTAAATCTGGAGAGTTCCTCAAAAATACAGATTTTTAAAGTCTAACCCAGATTCTTATTCTGCAAGTCTAAAGAGAAATTCCCAAATGACATAGGGCAGCCACGTTTGGGAACCATTTGATCAGTTCACTAACAGTCACTATGGGAAACGTGAGACCCTATAATGATTGGGACACTTTCTCCAGGCAAGGAAAAAATCCTCCATCTTTGGAAATACCTGTCCTGGGTTCAGATCGCCAGCCAGTCACTCACGTGTGGTATGACCTCTTTGAGCCTCAGGGTTCTCACTGAAAAAACAAGGAGGAAATGATACTTGCCCAGGTTGTTATGTGAATGAATGAGATAATTTTGCTGAAGATATCAATATGAGGCAAGAAAAAGAAAATTGAAAGAAGGGAGATAAAACACATGGCAGTGTAGAAACGATGGTTATGTAACGTAGTCTTGAAAGAAGTAGTTAATTATACCGCTTTCCTTATGAGGAAGTCATGTCCTTACACTCTCCTGGGTGTGGCATGGAATTATACTGGGTGGTACTTAAGAACTGAAGGAAAAGTTGCCCTTTGTCTGCTGAAGTGAAGTGAAGTGAAGTGAAGTCGCTCAGTCATATACGACTCTTTGCGACCCCATGGACTGTAGCCTACTAGGCTCTTCTGTCCATGGGATTTTCCAGGCAACAGTCCTGGAGTGGATTGCCATTTCCTTCTCCAGGGGATCTTCCCAACCCAGGGATCGAACCTGGGTCTCCTGCATTGTAGACAGACGCTTTACCATCTGAGCCACCAGGGAAGTCAGCTTATGTTTTAGTGGGAACAAAGCTGAAAATATGCAGAGACAAGTGAGCAGTAACTGAATGAGAGTGACTAGGCAGAGGCTTTCAGCTGGATGGGAGAAGAGAACATCTCCCCAAAAGTGACATTTAGCCTGAAATCTGAAAGGCAAGGAGGAGCCAGTCATGAGAAGTTTGGAAGTAAGGGCATTCTTGGCCAGGTCACAGCTAGTAAAAATGTTCTAAGATGACAAGCTTGGCACATTGAAGAAACATCTGTCTGAGGCACAGTAGACGACAAAGAAAGGGTACGACAAGAGGTCAGAAAGGCAGGGAGTGGTTAGAGCACACAACGCTTTGTACTCCAAAGTCAAGCTTCGTATTCCAGACTTGGGTCTGAGGATGCTGAGAAGCCCCTGGAAGGTTTTTAATAAGAGAAGTATCATGGTTAGATACATGTTATACCAGGTTCAGCCTGGAATCTCAATGGAAAATGGATTTTAAACAAGAATAGTATCAAGGATGGATGGGTGATTCCCAAGATCAGCTTGGGCTGTCAGTAGAGAATGAATTTTATGAGTAAAAGAGTAAAAAGCAAACACACCATTTAGGAAGCTACTGCAATAGTTCAGCCAAGAGGTAGAGGTAGACTGGGAGACAACGATAATCCTGCAGAGAAACAAATGGAGCTAAGACATGTTTTAGAAGCAATGTCTATAGTTCTTGTGACAGAGTGGAAATGGGATATGAGGTCAAGGAGAGGAACCAAAGGGAAACCAAGCTTTAGGGCTTGAACCAATGGGCAGGGGGATGGCTGGCTAAGAGAGGGACAGATTCAAGAGCTCTCCTGTGATATTTCA
The DNA here is from genome assembly GCA_006410675.1 of Oreotragus oreotragus. Classification (NCBI taxonomy): domain Eukaryota; kingdom Metazoa; phylum Chordata; class Mammalia; order Artiodactyla; family Bovidae; genus Oreotragus; species Oreotragus oreotragus. The sequence continues at coordinate 225,681 of SJYX01012960.1, forward strand.
GCTGTCATAAAACGAAGAAAAAAGTAAATAAGCTCATGAAGGTCATCCAGTGCTTGTTCTATCCTCAGAAAAGCAATCTCTGGAGTAAAATCCTAACCCTACAGTACCTGAATCTTATAGATGGTTTTTTCCTAAGGCGTTTTTAAAATGCATTTTTACAACGCATTTATACAAAGAACAACTTTTAAAAAATCACCTCCTGGGTGAGATATACACAAACCACTAAATGTTGTGGCAAAGTATAAGTGCATTTGAATTAATCAGCTAAATTAGAACTTGATTAACTTGTTGCTATGAGGTTAAGGGTGGGTAAACTTGCACTGGGTAAGCTATAGCGACAACGTAATGCATGACAGTTCACGGTATACCAAGCACTGTTAAATGTTCATCTTTCATTAACCCTATGAGATAAATTTCATAACCATCTTTGTTTCACAAATTCACTAAATTCCCAACTGTCACAGAGCCTATAAAGGGGAAGCAGGGTTTGAAATTAGAAAGCCTGAGGCTTTTAAATTATGCTAGGAAATCAGGACTTACACAAGACATTTTTTGACTTCCAGCTTCAGTGGAAAGAGTTAACAACTTTACACTCCTGGCATTCCCTTGATAGAATTCTGTCCATGAACAACTAAAGATAAATGAGACCAAAGCCCTAGGTGTTTGAAAGCTATGATATAAGAAAAGATAATTAGATCGTTTATTTTATGAGTTTGTTGCTTTAACACGTATCATGCAATAAAACTCCATTAATTCACACTTTACTAATCTCATTTTTATAGCTAACCAGCCAACTTATAGGTAATTAATATTAAGAAATACTATTTTTTCTTCAAAGAATTTCTTAGAATCTTGTTTGTAACCTAGAAAAATCTATGGGTTTTTTAAAAGTCATTTATTTTTGGTTCTTCTAATTAAGTTTATTATGTTACCAAAGTATCTTATACTCATAATGCAGTATGAAACAATCAAGGATTTTTGTGAAGTATAGTTTTTATAAACTTAGTGTTTATAAAACTTAGTGTTTATAAACTTAGTGTTATTACTTATTAATAACTACTTATATCTTAGCTTAAAATATTAACTTTCCTTGAGATTACTACAACTCCATGTCTCCTCAAATATTTTCTGAGGCCAGATTTCTCACTGTTTTCCCTCATTATTCTCCATGAATGAGGTTTAAAGTGTTCACATTTAAGGGACTACATACAAAAATTATAATAAACATAAATTTTCAAAATTATGTTATTTTTAATTTTGTGGAAACTGTTTAAAGAACTGATGATGTAAATGATACAAATTTACAGTCCTTGATTCATGGAGTAATCCTTCCTATGCTAATAGAAGAAGCCAGGAAGTGCCCTAGGAACTTAAGATTTTTAAACAGGTATTTCAAACACCACCAGTTTTTTGTCACTTATTTTTAGGAGGCAAATTTCTGTGCTGAACAATAGGAAATGATGGATTGCAGTTTTAATTCAGGCCTATTTTTCATTTTTTAAAAAATGATAATTATAGGCTGGAGAATTCACTAAAACTTAACACAAGAAAAACAATATTAATTTTTCAGAGGGAGAAAGACAGCTTGCTACAAAAGGCTAATATTTACTGCAGTTTCTACAGACAATCCTTGTATTAAGTACTTCACATGAGCTACCACATCTAACATTCACAATCACCTGCAAGATGTGTTCTATGATTAGAACATATGTTCTATGTTCTGCCCCAGCAGAGAAGAAAGTGGCATTCCAAGAGGTTACAATAATAGGAATGACACTGGGGTGGGAATCAAGCCCACCTCTTGATCACTATGCTCTACAGATGCAGATCTGTGTCCTGAAAATGCCTAAGGAACATGACCAACACTTTATCTCTTTTCACCTCCCTGGAGCAGCAGTGGTCCTGGGTTGTATTTACAGCCGCTCGGTGGGGCAGAGGTATGCTTAGCCAGTCCATGCCCTTGAGTAATAGAGAGTGTCAGACCACAGAGCTGAAGCCAGAGAGGCCCGCTCCGGGACCACAGCTAAAGCTTTTGGTTCTGTCTAAACAGCCTATTCATGTCACTGCAGCAAAAACATCACCTAAACTCCTTGACAGATTTATTCCTTCTCTGACCTTGATTTTTTTCAGGAGAAACTTTAAAACAAAATCTTCAATATGTTCTTTTTTCTAAATTTTAAATCTACCAGAGGCATATTATATGTTTATTACTAAGACTTCCCTACACGCTAATCTCCTCTGTTCTCTTCTGCCTTCTCTTCACCGATTTCTGTTTTCTGTTTTTCACTCTGTTCCCTTCTTTTTTTGTATTTCTCACACTTGCCTCCATTTGTTTGGAAAAAGGAGGAGGGGAAGAAGGACAGAAAAGAGAAAACAGAGGTGAAGTTGTAGTGAAGCCATCATGCTCAGTATTTATTATCTACGTAGAGTATTTTCATGCCCATGTCAATTCTTGGATATTTGCTTCCTGGCTTTGAAAGTTTATCTTTTATAATAAAATTCTTTAGAACCACACATTTTTATGTGGGTAACCTTCTTTACATTTTTTGTGCCTCAAGCAGACAATGTGAATTCTTTTTCTTTCTAGATGTGTGACTTACTCAACATGTGAATTAGGACAAGAAATAGCTTCTTACGTTTTCAGCTTCATCATCTGTCAAGCAAGGAACAATACTTGTTTTGCAAACTGGACGAAGTTTATCTGTGAAGAAGAAATGAAACATCAAGAAGAATGTACTTAGAAAAGACTGATACTCAGGAAGTAGCTCTGACAGCATGATATTTCTGCTTCTTTCTCACTCTTTTCTCCATTACCTTTTCCCTCTTTTTTGCCTTTCTCATCTGCCATTTTAGCAATGTCTCACGTAATTGACAGACCAAAGGATAAGATGTTCTTCTAGAAATTAATGAGTTTCCTACCAAACTAAACCATGGAAATTTATTTTTTTAGCTCTAATCATTTTAAATGGAAAATTTTCAAAACAATATTACTCATATCCTGTTTCTTTAAATATAGTTTATTAAACACAATTTCTGTTTCCTTAATGATTCAGGACTATCATCACTATATATGTGATACTTCCTCCCAGTAAATCATTGTCATCCACCCCATGCTGCCATTAGTACTGCCTCAATTACATGTTTTTGAACTGTGGTGCTGGAGAAGACTCTTGAAAGTCCCTCAGAAAGCAAGGAGATCAAACCAGTCAATTCTAAAGAAAATTAACCCTGAATATTCATTAGAGGGACTGATGCTGAAGCTGAAGATCCAATACTTTGGCCACCTGATGTGAAGAGCTAACTCATTGGAAAAGACCCTGATGCTGGGAAGGATTGAGGGCAGGAGGAGAAGGGGGTGACAGAGAATGAGATGGTTGGATGACATCACGGACTCAGTGGACATGAGTCTGAGCAAACTCCAGGAGATGGTGAAGGACAGGGAAGCCTGGCGTGCTACAGTCCATGGGATTGCAGAGAATCAGACACGACTTAGGGACTGAACGACAATTACTTGTTCCTGATTCTGTTGGTGCCCCTTTGTGTTCAGTCACTTTATTCGCCATTTAACTTGTGTTTTACTGTCTTTCATCCCAGGTAACTCTCAGTTCCTTGATGGCATGGACTGTTTTTTATGTGACTCTATTTCCCAGTACCTAACATTATGGGTTATACAATCTAAAATGTAGCCTGAGTTTAATAAGCACCATCTGAAGTTATAAAATTCAGTGATAACCCAAGAACTTATTCATCTCTGATAGCAAAGGGAGGAAAAGTATAAGTCCCTGAAACCTGTTGTTTCTTATATATTTAACCTTCATAATAATTGAATAAGAAGGTAATATTAGTATTTCTATTTTAGAAATGAAAACACCGAGACTCAGATAACACAAATACCTGCCCAGGATCACATAGCTACCAGCAGAACAGCTATAACTTGCACCTGGACTTGTCTTATGCCAAAGACCGGCCACTTCCTGCCAAACGACATATACTCACTCTGACATGGAATGGACCACCCGCTTTTCATTATGAGATGAAATTCTTGGGCTTTCACACTGTTTCTTTCCCAACCTCAAAGTTATCTGTCACTTCTTTGGCAATTGCCTTCTCCTACCTGATTTTGCTATTCTGGTTTGCAATTAGCATAGAAAATACCAACCATGCTTGTCAGACTTATTTAGCAATACGAATAAAGTATTCTTAATAACAACATAAGGAAAAGATGACAAATGATACTCAAGCTGACTGCTTGACCCTGATAGCACAGTAGTAGCTGACCAGTGGGCTGGAGTAGCGAAGTCTGGCATAGTTAAGACAAGAGAAAGTGCTATGCTTCCAGAGCCTGGGTGGTTTTCAATGAGCAAATTCCATGAAGGTTACTGTGTGGTCTTGGCACAGTCTATCTAGATTTTCAGATGTGTTTTTGCTTACTTCTTTGTTCTTAGCTAGATTATGCATAGTTAAGAGGATAAATGACTTCTGGATAACTAAAATATTTATGATAGTTTTTTTTTTTTCTTTCTCTTTCTCCTTACTTTGTTTCTTGACCAGTGTTCTGTGGGTTTAGGCCTTAAGTTTGACAGCATCATCCACAGCATCCACCAACTTTATCTAAGTCATTGAGCTCACACAGACTGGGAGAATGTAAACCTCTGGTACAGATTAGAAAACCACTGTTTAGTGAGTTAACAAAGAAACAAATAATTACAGTTGGCATAAGAGACTTTTTCCCCAGAAATATTAAATGGGTAAAGATTTAAGTACACATGGCACCCTGACACCCATTGGGCTACTCCATTACTGCATCACTCTTTCCATTGCCCACAAGAGATGATGACATTTGTCAGCCTCCTTTGCTACTGAAAATTGCTCAGTTGCATCCAACTCTGCAACCCCATGGACTGTAGCCCACCAGATTCCTCTGTCCATGGAATTCTCCAGGCAAGAATACTGGAATGGGTTGCCATTCCCTTCTCCGGGGGATCTTCCCAACTCAGGGATCAAACCCAGGTCTCCTGCATTGCAGGTGGATTATTTGCCATCTAAGCCACCAGGGGAAGCCCCTTTGCTACTGCTTCTGTCTTGGTTACCACCACTTGGACTCCACATACAATCTATTGCTTGCTTTCCCCTTCTCTCTGCCTCTTCTGTTTCTTATCTTGTTAGATCCCTGTCATGTTGTGTGAGCTTACTGTCTGCTACATGTAAAGACTGACCTTTTATATACATTACCATCAAGTCAAAAGATGTTTTCCCTTCCGGTGGAAAATTAATCAATCACAGTTCATTTGCTATAACCTTCATGTCTTTGGCTCTCCTTAACTCATTCAAAATGCTCAAACCTCACAATTTCTTTCTTATGAGATACATGATTTTTTCCCTTTTGTCTCTGACACCATTCTTGGTGCTTGAACATTACACTGAAAAACTGAGGCTATGCCCTACTCTATAAAGCCCAGCTGCTGGAAGTCACTTTTCCATCATCCTATACATGACAGGCATGTATACATATATGTGTACATCCATAACCCTTCCAGGGAGTATCCAGTTTAGGTTCAATTCCCAAGTGGCTAGCTTTAATAGTTCTATTTCTTTCCTACTTTTCAACATAAGTCTCTAAGAAGGGAAGACTGTCATCATTAGAGGGGTAACCTTGACATTACCAGAAGTGATTTTCTCAAATCATTTGCAAAAAAAATTATTTAACCAATTCCTAGTGGTAACTGATTACAACACAGAGTGGGTTTGGGTCCTGATATTAACAAGTCCTGATAGCTAGGGGCTCAATTTGCTAGAGGATCATTCTAAAAATGGATTGCTTATGTTGATCACCACCCTGAGACCCAATTTATCAAATGGTATCCTGAAGGATATCATTCTGTCATCATTCCAAGAACAGAGTTACCTGATTGCAAATTCAATTAAATAGAGTTGTGAAGGAAAGAAAAACAATAGAGAAATCACTTCTGGGAAGTAAGCAATGAAACAGGGTTTTATTGTTTTGTTGTTGTGGTAGTGGAAGATTCAGAGTTTTATCTATATTTATCTATTGAAGAAAAGCAAGAGGAGAGGGCAAGATGGCAAAAGAAGCGTGAGAGGAGGTTATTCATGATATAAAACTGTGTTGCCCCATATGGTGGTCACATGTGGCTTTGAGCACTTTAATGTGGTTAATCTAAATTGAGATGAGCTATCCCTGGTGACTCAGATGGTAAAGGATCTGCCTGCAATGAGGGAGACCCAGGTTTGATCCCTGGGTCGGGAAGATCCCTTGGAGAAGAGCATGGCAACCCGCTCCAGTATTCTTAACTGGAGAATTCCATGAATAAGAGGAGCCTGACTGACTACAGTCCATGGGGTTGCAAACAGTCAGACACGAATGAGCGACTAACAAGCACATAAGTGAAAATATACATGGGGTTTTTAAGATCTGATGTGAAACATAAGCATTTACATTTTTCCGTTCAGTTAAGTTCAGTTGCTCAGTTGTGTCCGACTCTTTGCGACCCCATGAATCGCAGCATGCCAGGCCTCCCTGTCCATCACCATCTCCCGGAGTTCACTCAGACTCACGTCCATCGAGTCCGAGATGCCATCCAGCCATCTCATCCTCGGTCGTCCCCTTCTCCTCCTGCCCCAATCCTTCCCAGCATCAGAGTCTTTTCCAGTGAGTCAGAGTCAACTCTTCGCATGAGGTGGCCAAAGTACTGGAGTTTCAGCTTTAGCATCATTCCTTCCAAAGAAATCCTAGAGTTGATCTCCTTCAGAATGGACTGGTTGGATCTCCTTGCAGTACAAGGGACTCTCAAGAGTCTTCTCCAACACCACAGTTCAAAAGCATCAATTCTTCGGCACTCAGCCTTCTTCACAGTCCAACTTTCACATCCATACATGACCACAGGAAAAACCATAGCCTTGACTAGACGGACCTTAGTCGGCAAAGTAATGTCTCAACATAACCATTAATATTTTCTATACTGATTACATATTGAAAAGATAATATTTTGGACACAGTTATTTAAATACATTATTAAAATTAACTTTACCTGTTCCTTTTTACATTTTAAAATGGCTACTAGAAAATGTAATACTACATATGTGCTTGCATTTGTGGCTCACATTATATTAGTTTTAGGCAGCTTTGGTATAAGGTCTTATCTATTGGGATTGGGTTCAACCACATGAACAGAAAACTCCAAAATAACACAAGAGTATTCAAAATGGCATGAAAGCTCTAACCAGTATAACCAGATTCCAGCCAGCAAGAAGGAGAAAGAGACCTGTTAAAGATACAAGGAAAACAATTTTATAGTTACCAAAGGGGAAGGCAGAGGGCTGGGGAGGGAATAGATTGGGAGTTTGGGGTTAATATTTTATACTATATATTTTATATATAGTAGAGTATATATATACTATATATGTATATACTCTACTCTCTACTATATATAAAAGAGGTAAACAATAATGACCTACTGTATAGCACAGGAAACTGTATTTAATACCTGAAAGTAACCTATAATGGAAAAGAATATGAAAAGCACTTTTCAGATAAAATATAACATATGTAATATTATATTACATATATCATATATATATATATACGGGGGAGCCTGGTGGGCTGCCGTCTATGGGGTCACACAGAGTCGGACACAATGGAAGTGACTTAGCAGTAGCAGCTACCCATATAGACAAGAGAGGTTGGACAAGGCAGTCTCTATTTTTAACAGTCAAGTGTTCAACTAAAAATCAGGAGTTATTTTAGGATGACCATTTGTCCCAGTTTGTCCGAAAGTCTATTTTGTGTGTATTGTCCTGGCATGATTATTAATAGCTCCCCCTTTCTTTTTCTCAGGTGTCCTAGTTCAAGTGATAAATTATATGGCTACTCTTGTCATATTACCAAAAAAAAAAAAAGAGAGAGAGGGAGAAAAAGATGATGGCATAGACAATTTAATAATCTCTGCCAGAGAAATCCTTGGCAGGTGGATGCCTCCTCCAACCCACCTCACCAATATTCTGAAACCATGTTTTGGAGGTTACTTATGACTTCAATACTGACAAGTTAAAGGACTTTTCTTAAATATTCTATTTCTATTGATTCACTTAACAAATATTTAGTGTGTCTCCATTTACCAAGCACTGTGCATTTGGAAGACATGGGGGTAATATAGAATTCAGTGCTATTAATTTCCCTACTATTAAACTCATCTCTTAAAACAGTGAAATAATAAGCATCTGAACTGTCAGAATAATCTGAATTCTGGACTACTGTTTCTCCCCTGGACACTTCTCTAAGTCTCTTTCTTTTTTTTTTTTTTTTGATCTATTTTTGGATATAAATAATTCCAGCCCATTGTTTACCAAAATGTCTTTAATATATCATTCATTTTTCAAGAAAATTCCACAATTAAATGATATTTGGAAGAATAGTCTAATCAGAGAGTCATAATACAAATTAGCATATTAAAAACTCTGAGAACTACTACAATAGAAATTCTTATTTAACTTTTCTAATCTGAGCTGCTATTAACCTATTGAGAGCTAATGCAATACCCCTTCTGTACTTTTAGCCCCAGAAGTATGAGGCTATTATAAGAGAATCTGTCCATAGTTTCCCCTTCTACATTCAGCCTCCTGAAGCTCACATTTGTTCTCTACGTTTACCTCTACACAGATGACATCTAAGCAACCTTCTCTAGCCTTTGCCTCATTCCCCAGACTAAATGGGCTTCTCTACTTGAGATTAAACATCATGATCTCAAATGTGACAATCTAAAATTAACTTTGCTTTTTGTCCAAAATCAAGCTGCAAATCCCCCCCACCCATCCCGCCCTCCTAACACATATGTCAATGTTTTGAGTCATGCTATCTGTGGTAGACATTTTGTTTCTTGAACTGGTTGTTTTGGGGTTATTTGGTTGTGTTTCATTTTGGTCCGGTTTTGACAAGGGTAGGGTGAGGAGTTTGGAGGCAGCTGAGCAGCCTTGCATCTGCATTCTTGCTTTTGAAAAAGGTTCCTTTGTGTGCAGTACTGGTGAGAAGTTGTGCATAGCCAGTGGCTCCTGGTAGCCTAGGCTGGAGCATGTGGTCTGGGCTCAGCTAGTCAGCCTCCCACTGAGGACTTTGAACTTGAGTTTTTGGGACAGAGAAGCAGGAATGGTTGTATAATTCATTCATGGTGTGGCAGGGGTGATATCAGCAGTGTTTCATGACAATAGTGGTCTTGCCCTGGTTACCTAAGAAGATTCTGATGCATTCTATAGTTTGAGAACCCCTGTATCTGGTCTTTCTCATACAGCTATTCTACCAGGAAGATTTACTAATTATCTCACCCAAGACTTCCTTTTCTGGAATCTTATAAACCTTCATATCTGTATCAGTCATGCTGAAACTATGTTATTTTGCCATTATTTAAGTAGGTATCTTATCTCTGTAACTAGTTTTTAAGCTTCTAGAAGGCAGACTATAAGTCACCATGATTTACATAGAGTAATTAATAAATAAATGAATATTTGCCAGCAACAAATTAATTGCACTTGATATATAAACTTCTCCATTTTCTACAAAATAAAATTTAAATTAGTTCACCTCTATTCAAGAGCATCTAAAACAGTGGTTCTCAGTTGTGCAATATGTTAAAATCACCTGCTAGAGAGCTACAACAAGTATTTATCCTCAGCTCACAAGTTTAGAGATCCCTCTAATTAATTTGGGGTACAGCAATACAGTCATTATGATTTTTTTAAAAAAATTCTTAAATGGTTCTATATTGCAGGTGAAATTGTAAAACATTATTGTGATATTCAAAGTGTGATCCAAGAACCATGGCAGCAGTTTACCTGGGAGTTTCTAAAGTGCATTTTAACAAGATTCCCCATTGATTCATATATACATTAAAGTATGAGAAGCACTTAGTCTACAGCAGTGATGGCCAGTAGAAGTAAAATGCAAGCTACATATGTAATTTAAAATCTTCTAGAAGCTCTATTTAAAAAGCATTTTAACTGGTAAAAGTAATTTAATAACATAATTTATGTAATCCTATGTACCTAAAGGTTATCATTTCAACAATTAATGTAAAATTATTAATAAAATATTTACAAGCTTTTTGTTTGTTTTTGGCACTGAGACTTTGAAATTCAGTATGTACTTTATACTCACAGACCAGTCACATTTCAACAGCTTCATGGCCACATGCACTTTGCTTTCACTGTTCAGTTGCTCAGTCATGTCTAAGTCTTTGTAAGCCCATGACTGGCAACATGCTAGGTTACCCTGTCCTTCACTATCTCCCGGCGTTCGCTCAAACTCATGTCCTTTGAGTAGGTGATGCCATCCAACCATCTCATCCTCTGTCACCCCCTTCACCTCAGTCTTTCCCAGCATCAAGGTCTTTTCCAATGCACTTGGCCACCACATTGAACAGAGCAGATCTAGAGCTAATTAACCTTTCCCTCTTTAAAATGAGCTATAGCTTTCCTTACAAAAGATTTCTGGTATAGTCAAAGGACTTTTTTATCAGCCAATCAACTCTGCAGTCACTTTCTGGTTTTTGCATTGTTACGCCCACTGCTCCTTGCAGTCTGGAGAGCCCCTCCAGTTCCACTCTCTCATGGTCTATGGTCCATTTTTTTAAAAGCTGGTCCAGGTGTACAGCTGTGTGGCAAAACCATCCTAAAATGGCCCCAGATTACAGTGGTTAGTTCCTGCTCTAGATTTCATAGGTTAAGAGTTTAAATTCTTATTTATTAAAGAAGATGATAAATGATGATAGTACAAAGCTAAACATGAAATGCAATTAGAATTAGAAAACATGCTGCCTTTCTTAATAAAAATAAAATATAGGCCTCTAAAGATTGATACTGAAAACAGTTTCTCTGGTAGGAAAGAACAACCTTCCTAGGACTGTTAAATCAGTCCACATACTTCCTCTTCTCCTAGGACGCTTTCATGATTATCTTTGACTACTGTCTCCCATCCCATACTACAGGAACTAAATGATGCTTTACCTTAAATATTAAGTCAAGTGGAAGCAACAATTCTTCTGTTGATTGTTCCAAAACTTAACTGAAACAAAAAATGGAATATTCAAAAGACTTTATTAGTAGCCTCAAGGTAGTAAAAGCAAAAATATAAGAATGCAGTGAATTCTGACAGTCTCACTTGTAAGATTTGGCCTGTGTTCTGTATGAGTGAGATTACCCCATTCACGTGGGGCAAGGGTGGGGAATCAGGAGAGATCTTGCCAGTTACCTCCTTTCCTTGTACATCTCTCTCCTGCTGCTGCTGCTGCTAAGTCACTTCAGTTGTGTCTGACTCTGTGCGACCCCATAGACGGCAGCCCACCAGGCTCCTCTGTCCCTGGGATTCTCCAGGCAAGAATACTGGAGTGGTTTGCCTTGTCCTTCTCCAGGACATGAAAGTGAAAAGTGACAGTGAAGCCGCTCAGTCGGTTCCGACTCTTCGCGACCCCATGGACTGTAGCCCACCAGGCTCCTCTGTCCACGGGATTTCCCAGGTGAGAGTACTAGAGTGGGGTGCCATTGCCTTCTCCCCTTCTCTCTCCAGATGGTGGCATATTTAGCCTACAGATCTAGCACTCTCTAGACATCTTACTCCTGTTGGTCTAGAGTTGCACTGTACAATACAGTCACCATTAGCTACTTGTGGCTACCGAATACTTGAGATGTGAATAGTCCAAATTGAGATGAGCTGTATGCTTACAATGGGGGCTTCCCTGGTGGCACAGTAGTAAAAATCTGCCTGCCAATGCAGGAGACACAGGTTTAATCCCTGAGTCGGGAAGATACCCTGGAGTAGGAAATGGCAACCCATTCCAGTGTTCTTGCCTGGAAAATCCCATGGACAGAGGAGTCTGACAGGCTACAGTCTATGGGGTCTCAAAGAGCCAGAAATGACTGATCACGCATCTGATTGACTGGAAGTGTGCAATACACACTAGATTTTAAGACTCAGTACATGTATGAGCTACTATAAAAATTATAATAAATTTAATAACTTAAAACATCCATTTATTATCACATAGTGCTATAGTCCAGAAGTCCTGGTACAGCTGGCTCACCTGAGCCCTCCGCTTAGTCTTCTAAAGACAAAATCAAGGTGTCAGTAGCATTGCACTCTCTAGGGGTTCTGCAGATGACTGCTTCCGAGATGACTCAGGTTGTTGGCTAAATTCAGTGTTTTGTGGTTATTGGGCAAGGGTTTTGTTTCCTTTCTAGCTGTCAGCTAGTAGCTCACTGAGCTCCCAAAGGTCACCTCCTTTTCCCACTGACCCTGGCTTTGAATCTCTCTGAATTCTCTTTATACCACAACTCTTCCACTCAGCCCCTGAGCAAATGCTCTGCTTTTAAGAACTCATGTGATTAGGTTGAGCCCACTTAAGACAATCCAGGATAATCTCCCCATTTTAAGGTGTGTACATTTAATTATGTCTGCCAAGTCCATTTTACCAGGTAATGGAACATATTTACAGGTTGCAAGAATTAGGGTGTGGCAGCAATTCTTCCCATCACAGTGTAAAAAATAATGTAAAATATTTCACTAATAATTATATATTGATCATATGTCAAAATTATAATATCAGATATATTAGGTTAAACAAATTATTAAATTTTACTTGGTTTGTTCTACTTTTTAAATGAACTATAGCATATTTAAAATGGTACATGTAGCTCACATTTATGTTTTGGATGATACTTCTATTAGTCAGCACTGGTCTGGACCTAGAGAGGGTTAAATCCTCATTGTTTCTGACATCAGATCTGTGGACCCATGTCTTGCATAATAATTAGGTGTGGCCTTATACTTTTAGGCCTCTGACTGCTAAACATTTCCTAACATAATAGAAAGCCAGAATTTTCATACAAGAGACATTCAAATACAGTGATGTAGCATGGAGATGTGGGCTCAGGGGCTCACTTCTACAAAGAGGAAGGATTCCTATTGAACCAGACCTGATATAACATATACCTTATTTAACTTATATGCAGAGTATAACATGAGAAATGCCAGGCTGGATGAAGAACAAGCTGGAATCAAGACTGCTGGGAGAAATATCAATAACCTCAGATGTGCAAATGACACCACCTTTATAGCAGAAAGTAAAGAGGAACTAAAGAGCCTCTTGATGAAAGTGAAAAAGGAGAGTGAAAAAGCTGGCTTAAAACTCAACATTCAAAAAATGAAAATCATGGCATTCGGTCCTATCATTTCATGACAAACAGATGAGGAAACAATGGAAACAGTGAGAGATTTCATTTTCTTGGGCTCCAAAATCACTGCAAAGAATTGATGCTTTTGAACTGTGGTGTTGGAGAAGACTCTTGAGTGTCCCTTGGACTGCAAGGAGATCCAACCAGTTAATTCTAAAGGAAATCAGTCCTGAATATTCATTGGAAGGACTGATGCTAAAGCTGAAGCTCCAATATTTTGGCCACCTGATGCGAAGAGCCTTGGCCTCACTGCAAAGAATTGATGCTTTTGAACTGTGGTGTTGGAGAAGACTCTTGAGTGTCCCTTGGACTGCAAGGAGATCCAACCAGTTAATTCTAAAGGAAATCAGTCCTGAATATTCATTGGAAGGACTGATGCTAAAGCTGAAGCTCCAATATTTTGGCCACCTGATGCGAAGAGCCTTGGCCAATACTTTGGCCACTTCATGGGAAGACCCATTAGAAAAGACCCTGATGTTGGGAAAGAGAGAGGGCAGGAGGAGAAGGGGAAGACAGAGGACGAGATGGTTAGATGGCATCACTGACTCAATGGACATGAGTCTGAGCAAGTCCTGGGAGACGGTAAAGGACAAGGAAGCCTGGAGTGCTGCGGTCCATGGGGTCACAAATAGCTGGACACGACTGAGTGACTGAACAACAACGAAAGATGTTAGACTGTACCGATGCAACAGACATGAACTTGGGCAAACTGTGGGAGATGGTAAGGGACAGGGAGGCCTGGTGTGCTGCAGTCCACGGAGTCACAAAGAGTTGGACATGACTGGGTGACTGAACAACAAATACCTGATAATCCTAGTTACTACTGAATTCTGTGAGAGCAGAGGCTTCTTTTATTCATCTTTCGGTTTTCAGTGATTGGCACAAAGAGTTCCTTTTTAATAAATGTTTACGTAATCAACTGAATCTAAATGTCTGGGATTGGGTCATTTAAAAAATAAAAGACATAGTCGGAAAACAAATCAAATATGCCCTAATAATGACAAACATGTATACATATCTGAGAGGATGGCCTCCATTTGAAACTGTAAGCTGAACAATATTTAATGGTTGCATCTTTTATGAGACAAGAGAGTGTGATGATGCTCAGAAAAAAAAAAAAATTCTTCACCAAATGAACACTCTAATTAACCAAATGTTTTCATTACTGTGCACTTTATTTGGCTTTGGTGACTAAACCAAACCAATGAATCTGCAACCCTTTTCAAAACTGCATTTAAAAAAGATTTGTTGGCTGTACCTCTTTATCTGGTGCTTAGTTTTATTCCTTTAATTTCACACAGGACTAACATGTTTCTTCTATTATCTGAGGAGCTGAAGAGCATCACACAGAGAAGGTTACATACCCTGATCTAATCCTCCAACCAGAGGCTAGGTAGAATCTTTTTCTCCAGAGCATTCCTTCATAGTTTCTGGTGTCGTACCTGCTCCCAGGCCCAGGTATGATCTTGCACAAGCTAGGCAAAATCACTGTGACAGTCTCTTAGTCCGTCAGCTACAGAGCTGAGGGTTCTCTGAGGAGAAGTTAGGATTGCTGAGAAAGCATGGGCTGCTCATTGTTCCTTTCCTGCCAGACAAAAACCTGAAGCAAGACAGAATTCTGAGAAACCAGATTCATCTCTCCCCATCGTCCTCCTCAGCAGTCTTCCTGGCACAAAAGAAAGAATGAATACCAATAAAAAGATAATTTAAATAAACATCTTAAATAAAGTTGACTAATTGAAAAGACTGATAGATGGAGCAATGCATTCTTCAAAATCTATTGTCATGCCTTTGTAGACTTTATTGCTTATCAGCATTTTTCCCCTCAAGAAAAACAGAACGGCAACATTTGTTCAGAAAAAAGCAAACTGTGTTTCTTCCTTTCTTATTACTTTTATTGTTTGAGGTTTCTTTTAAACTATAATGTGCCATTGTGATTTTGAGATGGGGAAAAAACAATCGCTTGTCTTTCAAACATAAGAATGTGATTGTATGCTATTGTTGCCAACAATGAGCTAAAGAGGTTAATGGATCACATATCTGGCAAANCTTTCTTATTACTTTTATTGTTTGAGGTTTCTTTTAAACTATAATGTGCCATTGTGATTTTGAGATGGGGAAAAAACAATCGCTTGTCTTTCAAACATAAGAATGTGATTGTATGCTATTGTTGCCAACAATGAGCTAAAGAGGTTAATGGATCACATATCTGGCAAACAGCCATCTTTCCTCCTGCTCAATATATTAAACAATATACATTTTGCTGTTGCTGCTGAGCTTATGATTTTGTCTGAGTAGTTTGTAAATAAGTTTACTTAGGTTTACGTTATCTCTCTCTGGAATTCAACAGCTTTGTCCTTCAAGGTGTATTATCCTGAAATTGAAAAAGTGCAGTTTGAGATCTGAGTTCACCACCTTGGGAAGTGGAGAGAGTGGGTGTGGGTAAGGTGGTGCGGCGGCAGTTGCAATGAGAATCTAGAAATATTGTGTCTTGTGAATTGCATCCAATCTTTCATTTTCAGATTGCCTAAATTAACTAAGTGAAATTACCATAATAACAAAGAATGGATCCTGGAGGAAGCACCACAATTCTTTCTAGTACTGTTGCTAGAGATCATTCTAACAGACCTCTAATTAAATGGACTAGCTCTCTCCAGGATTCCAGGTTGACTCGATTCTGCATTCTTGACTCTTCGAAAACAGACCAGCCTTCCTAAGCAATAACGCTGCGATTCCAGGCCTAAGGGACTTTTCCTACTGCATTTGTAGTATGGAGTTAGTAAGAGACCTACTACCTCAAGGGGAAAAAAAAACAAAAACAAAAAAAAAAATTTTTTTTTTTGGTTTGCTTTTTAATGAAACTCCAGAGGGGAAAACTTTGTCCTTGAGAAAGATACTAGTTTTCTGGGAAATTTTGGTTGGGTGGGGCTAGATGATGAAGGAGGGGAGTGGAGTTAGAAAAGTAACAACGCCACATCAGTCTCGGATGAGACGGGAATTTTTTCAAGCAGGTAGAGAGCACAGTAAACACCAGGTAGACTCCTCTGCCCGTTGCTTTGCTGGGAGCAAGGGACAGGAGGGACGCTGACTAAACTGGGAAGGCTAGTGTGCCTCTCGGTTCGGGATTTGGCACCGGGAAAAAGGCAGAGCCCTGCTCTCCGCTTCCCAGCTAGGCGGTGATCGCCCCCTGTGACTCGAGAGGCACACAGCAGTCTGAGATCCGCCGCTGCCGCAGCCGCCCGACCCCTCACAGCCCCCAGCTCTCCCGCCTGGCCTGCGGGGCGCCACACTCGAGCTCCCAGGGCAGCCGTGTGCCCAAGTTCCAGGTCTAGGCCCCTCTAACCCCGGAGAGACCGGTCTCAGCTCCTCAGAGACTTCTGGGAGCCCGCGTTTTGCCACCCTGGTCACTTCCGTGGGTTCCCCAAGCTGTGACTTCAGTTGGCCTGGAAGCCCTGAGTGCCCACTCTGCCTCCCCAGCGCGCTTCTGGCCCAGGGCTCCAGCGCCTGGGCGGGACACGCGGTGGCTCAGCTACAGGACTGGGGCCTCGGGGTAAATCCTCTCCTCCCCCTTCTCCGCGTACTGCCCTGCCCTCTCCCTGCAGCAGGCGGCTCCCGTGCTTGCGCCCAGCTCTCGGCAGAAGACACCTGCGCTTCCTTCCCAGATGTGTATAAGAGACAGGGNGTCGCCGGGGACCCGATCCCTCCCGCGTGCCCGAGTGATGGAGGGGAAGACATTCGCTTAGACACACACGCGCGCACACAGCTGGGCACGTCTCCCGGAGGCAGCCGCCGGGGGCCGGGCGGCGGCCTGACAGCAGCAGCCGCGGGGAGCCGGGCGCCCACATAGCTTGGCCCCGGCGGCTCCAAGACCCAGGAAGGGAAGATCCCAGCCTCACTGACTGTTGCTC
Organism: Oreotragus oreotragus; assembly: GCA_006410675.1. Classification (NCBI taxonomy): domain Eukaryota; kingdom Metazoa; phylum Chordata; class Mammalia; order Artiodactyla; family Bovidae; genus Oreotragus; species Oreotragus oreotragus. The sequence goes on from SJYX01012960.1 coordinate 242,822, forward strand.
TTTTAGGCAGATCGGGAGGAAGCAGGCTGCCCGAGGACCTGTCACCGCGGACGCAGGAGGCTCTCCGCTCGGCGCTCAGAGGTCCAGGGCCGCGCCGGTGCAGGCGTGGAGAGAGGAGGATGCTCACCTCCGCCCGCAGAGCGTCTGCGGGCCCTGACACTGCGCGGACTCCGGCTCCCGTGGCAGCCCCTGTCGTGCCCGCGCCGCGGGAGCGCGCCCTGTCGTACCTGCCTCCAGCCTCTCCGGGAAGTGCAGGAAACGCGCCCTAAACTCCACTATTTCTCGCCCGCCTCCTCCCCTTCTCGGCTCCCCGCCCCGGACCTCGCAGCCGCCGGCGTGTAGGACCCGCCCGCCTCTTACTCTCACGCGCGCACGCACTGCCCCGCTCGCTCGCTCCCAATCAAGCAGACTGGCTCTCCGTGCAGCCAAAGCCCCGGGCGTCCGAAACTACTGGCCCAACTGCCCCCGGGACTGCAGAAAGCACCCGTGGCCCGGCGCGACTCGTCGCTGGTCCCCGCGCCCTGGACTCTCGGCCGCGCCGCCGCCGCCGCCGGAGACCTTGGTGAGCAGGGCTTGCTGCCCGCCTCGCGCCAGGGAGGGGCTCGAGCCCCCGGGGGGCTGAAGGTTCGCAGATTAGTGGGGAATGGGAAGGGGGGAGGTCGCCAAGGGGTGACCTGCTGTGATGCCAGCCAAAGCGCTTTGTGGGGCGCGGTTCTCTTGGGCACTGCCTGGGGGAGACTTTTGAGACGTTCTCTGGGGCTTGGGGTTAAACTAGTGCCAGACGGAAGACGGCAGGGATGATTCTCGAGGTAAATTGAGAGTCCCTGGTGTCTGTCTGTCCCTTGAGCTGTGCGCAGCGCTCTGGGTTCTCTCTGAGGGAGGGAGGACACGCGTTAACTGCGTTCAGCAGAGTTTGGGGACCCGCACGCAGTCACTTCCTGGAGTGGCTGTGGGGCTGTCGCTTGGAGCGCGAGACGGCTCTGGGCGAGTTCGGGGCCTCCAGGCGGGAGGAGAGGGCAAGCAGCGGGCCGGCAGAGGCTCTGCGAACTTGCCGGTGGGGTGCGTTCTCCGCCCCGCAGGCCCCCACCCCTCAAAGTACCAGTCCCCGCCCCAGGGCAGCCCCAGTTCACGCAGCCCTTCCCACCCANTTTCCTTCTCCAGGGTTTGCTGGGGAGGGCTGTCTCTTATACACATCTAGATGTGTATAAGAGACAGCTCTGGGCGAGTTCGGGGCCTCCAGGCGGGAGGAGAGGGCAAGCAGCGGGCCGGCAGAGGCTCTGCGAACTTGCCGGTGGGGTGCGTTCTCCGCCCCGCAGGCCCCCACCCCTCAAAGTACCAGTCCCCGCCCCAGGGCAGCCCCAGTTCACGCAGCCCTTCCCACCCACCCCCGACACACACGCATTCGGGAGGTGGACTCAGTGGAGTGGGTGGTCATACCGTTGTTACTAGAAAGTGCGCGAGGTCGCTGTGGCTACTGACTGGAGCGCAGAGACTTCCGCTTCTGGGAACTGGGCGACCGCCTGCGTTTAGGGAAGCGGGGAAGGCGCGCCCAGCCCCCTGCGCATGCCTCTACCTGAAGGTTCCAGGTGCACAGCGAACAAACCCCTGTCTCAACTCCGGAATCACTTCGCCTTGGTGGACTCCGTTCTCTGGCTTCCCTCTCTGAGTGCTTATGGGTGCCCACCCAAGGGAGCTGCCGCGCAGATCCCGGTCTCCCTAGTACTAACCTGGTGGGTCGGACTCTCTCTCTCTCTCTCTCTTCTTCCCTTCCTTTCCCTCTCCGCATACCAGCTTCTTCATGGAAAACATTGATCCCTTAAGGAGAGGTTTAATATTTGCAAAGTGCTTTATATCATATTACTTTGTGGATACATTTAATTGCACTGTAACTCTTCTCTGATTTATGTAAACTTAGTCGGATAAATAGCGAGCAGGGTCGGGTTGGGGGTGGGAGCAAGAGTGGGTGGGCGGTCTTTCTTTAAAGGTGCTCTTTTCTAAACTGATTTGCTAGAAGTAATTTAAAGCTGGTGCTTCTGAAAGCTTTTTTGCTCAGTAGTTTTGACATATTTCAGGGCTTTAGACAAATGTTTCCACAGTACAATTTATTTTAAGTATATTCAGCTTCTATTCCAAGAAAAAATTGAAAATAATGAAAGGGATTACAAAATGGGATATCAAAACTATTTGAATGTTTTTATTGGCATCAATTATGTTGTAGCAGATTTTTTTTTAAGTTGCCAGAGTGGTTCGTCCTGGTGAAGCGTTTAAAAGGAGAAATGAAAGCAATGCTACGTACCTCCAAGTGACTGAGCAGGAGGGTAGGCTTCTTTAGGAATATGGAGTCATTCACTAGTGAATTGATGAAGACAGAGGAAAACATTATAAGAAACAAAATGATGGGAAAGAAACTGTGGCTTAAAACCAACTGCTTCCAGTGCAGGGGGTCTTAACAGTCAACAATAACAACGACAACAAACTGCTCTGGCCCCTTCTAGATTACTCTGAGTTATTTAAAAATACTCTTTCCTGGATTAATAACATATTTAGAAACATCATCAATAATGTAATGTTTTCAAATAGTTGCCTAAAGTAGATTATATGGGAAATTACCAGCATACTCTTCAGAGTTTTGCAAAAGTACTAGGATCATGGTTTCTAGGTTAAGCCAGACCTCATGCTTACATTTTAATGTGGAAATGACTCCCTTTGACTTCTTTATGAGAAAGTGCTGCCCACAGAGAGTTGACTATGCTTGCATTATTGTTTGTACCATTTGCAGGCATACACAGATGTTTTTGAATGAATAATCTTCTTACTCACTAAATTTTCACTCATTCAAAAAGTATTTACTGAGCGCAAGAGTACACACAAAGCTGAGCTGAGTGTTATTTTAAATAACACGGAAGAGTTTTCAGTGGAAGCAGGGTGCTTACTCCTACACTGTGTAAAAAGAACAGCAGAACAGTGACTTACTTAAGGAAGCAGCATTTTGCCCAAAGTAGGTGGTCAATCATGAGTTGTTAACTCAAAAATCATATAAGANCCTGTCTCTTATACACATCTAGATGTGTATAAGAGACAGCTCCTACACTGTGTAAAAAGAACAGCAGAACAGTGACTTACTTAAGGAAGCAGCATTTTGCCCAAAGTAGGTGGTCAATCATGAGTTGTTAACTCAAAAATCATATAAGATGTTCACTAGCCAGCTTTGCTTTCACCGTAAATCTCAACATTATTCTTAACACACTGTGTCATTTAGCTATGACTCAACTTCAGAGAATTGATGTTGACTTTAATCCTGTCACTCTTTGTCTGAATACTTTGGAGAACTAGAACTATCTGTGCACCGCTCTAGCTTTCCCTGTGTGATTTCTGTGGAGCAGTGCTGGATCTGCATATGTCATTAGTATTGATTTATGAGTAAATGCAAATGTTCCTGTTACATTGAGAAAGCAAACCTGAATTCATAGGATACAACAAATTTTATGCTCCTTTTCTCATCCTTTTATTTTAATAATCTCAGAAATAGTAACATCTCTTATAAGTACAATTATATGTATAAGAGCAGATAAGAAAAATGGTTATTCAGGATCTGTTAGAAAGAGGGAAATGTGTTACGGAAATTTTAGTTGAGAAGAATTCACTGACTCTTGTGGGAGGTCTGGTGAGGTACTCTTTTATTTTAGAGATGCTCATTCATGAATGAAGTAACTCTCGAGGTAACTTCCTAGTAAAATGAGATAGCAGTCCCTTAGTAAAAGGGACACTTGCTAAAATAGATACTAACATCTCTGGGTATGAGCAGCAACACTCTTATGCCATTGAAATTATGTGAACACTTGCATATTTTATTTGTGCATGATTTTTAAAATTTCTTTTTAATATTTATTCAAATATTCCATATTCTGAGATTATTGCAATTAAATCAGCTCTTGTCTGATAATGGAATTATAGAGGGTTTTTTTTGTTTTAAGTAAAGGTGAATAGTTTGAAAAGAGAGAACAGGTCAGGTAAAGAAATATTATTCAAACCTCAGATTTATCTTCATTCAGGTTCTGTCCTTTTTTGCTGAGGAAGTGAAGCGACAGTTGCTTAGTTCTGTCTGACTCTTCGCAGCTCCATGGACTATACAGTCCATGGAGTTCTCCAGGCCAGAATACTGGAGTGGGTAGCTGTTTCCTTCTCCAGGGTTTGCTGGGGAGGGGAACCTTAAAACCAAAATAACCTATGGTTTATTTCACTAATTTCACTATGATCTAAATTGTTACTATTGAGAAAAAATCCTACATTGCATTGTAATTTTTCTGTGAATTTAATACAGATGCTTTAAAACCAGCAAAAGTGTAACTTTTCTCTCCCCCTGAAATCCAATTTAACTGTTGACAAATTTGCTTACTTTGGAATAGATATTTGTTTCTGAGGGTCATGATGTTATCCTAACCTTTGTAGCAGGAGTGCAATTAAAGGAAACGATTAAGACCTGCACTTGAAAATCACTGATCTAACTGAAAACCATTTCAGAGCAGCTAACATTTATCAAAAGTAGAAGTAAAAGATTCTTGTCTGGAGATCCATATAATGTATAGTCAGGATAAATGAACCTCTCTAAATCTCAAATGCAAGTTCCATTATCATGTCTTAATTAACATTTGGTACAATGGTACAATTTTTCTTTTCCTCTTCTTAAAAAGTTTTATGAAAGAAAATGCTGTCAATATTAAAAGACGGTTACAGAGTTTGTTTGACTTTAGGCCATTTTACCCAGATATTGTGTGGAAAGTATGTAAGTTACACATATATATATACACATGTGTACATGTATACATATAAAATACATCTTTATATTTATGTATTGATTTATATTTAGGTATATATCTACATTTTGTCTAAAAACTCTTTTTTAAAGATTTTTTTGATGTGGACCATTTTTAAAGTCTTTATTGAATTTGTTACAATGTTACCTCTGTTTTATGTTTTTTGGTGTTTTGGTCAGGAGGCATGTGGGATCTTAGCTCCCCAACCAGGGGTCGAACCCACAGCCCCCTGCATTGGAAGGGGAAGTCTTAACCACTGGACAAGTGACAAGTGAAGTTGCTCAGTCATGTACGACTCTTTGTGATCCCATGGACTGTAGCCTACCGGGCTCCTCCATTCATTGAATTTTTCCAGGCAAGAGTACTGGAGTGGGTTGCCATTTCCTTCTACAGGGGATCTTCCTGACCCAGGGATTGAATCCAGGTCTCCCGCATTTCAGGCAGACGCTTTACCCTCTGAGCCACCTTGAAATCCCTTGTCTAATAACTTTGAACTATAGGAAGAGTCCTCCTGGTGGCATAAGTGGTTTGTGAGGTCAGCATTAGCTGGAGAATGGTACTTATTAAATGCTCAGCTAGTCTTGATGTTAAAAATTGGGAGGGTACTAAACTTTTCTGAACAAGTTATTTAAAAAAACACTTCATAATCTTTAGTATGTGCTTGACACTGTCCAAAGAACTTTGATAATGTAACTCAATTCTGGTAGCTGCCCTGCTCTCCCCAGAGAGAAAATAAGTACATAAAGCAGGTTTTACTATTATTATTATTATCCTCACTTAGCAGATGAGGAAAGTGAGGTTCAGGAAGCCTAAATAGATGGCTGAAGCCCCGCAGCTACTAAATGGCAGAGCTGGTATGTGGGCCCAGGCCATCCACTGTGCTGTGCTGCTGCTTCTGAACAGATGTTTTTTTTGTTTGTCTGTTTGTTTGTTTCAGTTTTCTTAAACAGGGAACCAAAGGGGGGCCCTATTAAGTTGTAAAACAAATGCATTCTAGCAACTGAGATTTATGACAGTTTTCAAATTAGAGTGAATTCTTAAGGAACTCATAAGGAAGGCGATTGGCATGAAGTGCAGAAATAACCTGAACTAGGGCAATACTAGCGCAATGCTATAGCTTAATGCAGTTTTTAATGGACTCAATAATTTTCTTAGGTTCAACTACTTTTTAAAATTAGGTAACTTAAGAACTGATGCCATATTTAAGTAGTTTTAATAGCTCAGAGGTTGTGATACTGACTGTTTTATGTTTCCCATAATATCCTTATAATGTGGACTTTTTGCATAGAGGTCAGTGTTATGTGTTCTTATATGGTACTTGCCAAAGGAACAGAGTTTAATGTGAAGGTGTGAAATGAAACTTATTCTGCTCTGACCCATGTGTCATACAGTAAGCATCTAATTAATGTTGACTGCATGAACTAATGAAAGATTTTCTCGAAGTTGATAGTCCAGAAACTTTACATATCTTTATAATTGCACAGTTTTAAGATTGTGATTTAATATTGTATAGACTTTTTTCTTTGTCATGATGACCTCAGGGGGTTACCATCTATGAGACCCTGGAATAACAATCTTTATAAGATTGAGTGGCCTGAGATGAAGGAAGAGGGTGGGGAAGGAAAGTAAAATGATAAATTGATTAAAATGTTTAAATTTAGAAGTTGACAAAAGGGAAACTGCCTGTAATTATACCTTTTATTTTTTAAAGGCATATAAGACATAATTAACATTAAGTAATAGAATCTTTACACTGCTAATGGAGTAGCACAACTCTCCTATCATAAATATTAACAAGCTTACTATTTGAGTATAGTTTAGGGAACTATTTAGAAACATATTAAAATGTCACTGTAATGCTCTTTGCCATAGCTAAATCAAGTCAATAAAAAATCACAATAATTCTGAATGTGCTTAACATAAATATTTTGTTTATCACAGTAGAAGTACAGTACTGGAGTCAGGCAGACCTGCCTGAATTAGAATCCCTGTTTCACGGCTTGTTGGCTGTGGGATCTTGGACATATTACCTAATCTTTCTAGTTCCTAGTAATCTGATCTGTTATATGGTTATGGAAATAGCATTCTAGGTATCTCTATATCTAGATTTGATAATATATGGAAAATGCCTAGCATGCAGTGTCATATACAGAGAAGATTCAGGAAGTCGTAACTGATGTCACTGTTACCATCATAATCTTTAAATTACTGTAACATCATCAGCAGTGGTTAACCATAATGGGTACATTGTTCTCTCTTTATCTATCTGTTTATCAGTCTGTCTATGTGTGTGTGTATTGAATTGGCTGTTCTCCATTGCAAAGCATAGGTTCTGTGGATACTCTTAGAGTTGAGAAAAGGCTATGAATAGAAGAAATAAATGTTTCAGACTTAAGTGTTACTGGATATAAAGCACAGAAATGGAGAGGAAGCTTTCACAATACTTTTTTCTTGCAAGGTCCAGCTATGATGTTCACACAATTCTGTGGAAGATATATCCTCTTATACAAATACAATAAATGAGGAAGAGTGAAAGATTTACTAAAAGCAACTGTTTATATTCATCTGTTTATACCTTATGAGTTGAAGTATTAGGATGCACAAAAATTTCTTTTTTATACTTTTATACCATTTTCATGGATTAAAGTAAAAAGGCTATTTCCTAACTCTAATGATTAAATTTGAGTAACTCAATTTAAAAGTTTAATTTTATTCTTAGTTTTTTTTCTATAACTCATTAATTCCAGTAGATAGTTGGTTATCCTCAGTTTATAAAGCTTCCATTTATTCCTCCATTTATTTTGTCCTAATGAATGTACTTATTTATCTCTTTTTCTCCGTAGAAATAATAAATGATAATAGCTAATTAACATTTACTGATGTACCAAGCTTTGTACAGGTCTTAACACATTAGTTTCGCACAATGCAATCAATGGAATATGTGTCATTAGTAGTTCCATTTCACAGATGAGGAAACTGAGGCCCAGAGATGTCCTCTAGCTAGAAAGGTAGAGCTATAACCTAAACCCATGCCATCTGGCCTAGAGCCCACACTTAGCCACACCAACAGACATCTGACTAGCAATTAGCCCCTACAGAAACCCATGCCTTCCTATTTCCTTGTGTTTTCCCTGCAACAGAAAATGGGTTTATCTTCCATAAAGGTTAATTTCCTGACTTTGTCTTATCACCCTATTTTCCTCTGTATGTATATCACACTATTTTCCTACGTATGTACAGTGGACATGAGAGCAAAGAATGAAACTGGATTAATTTTTAGTAAACTATTGGATCTGTTTTCCTAGATTTAAATTGGTTGCCAAGATCCTGCTACATAGTTGCATTTATGTTTCCCATGCAGTGGTATCGGATCACCAGTTCATGCTAGTAGAATTTCTGCATCTGGTGAGTCAGCTGCCTGTGACCTGAACTTCTTAACTACCTCGCTTCTTTCTGAGCTGAATGAAATAGAATGGGACCAAAGAGCCCTGGGAAGCTTGGAGAAGCAGAAGGCTCACCACAGGGAGCTTTGGAGTTCCTAAAGGATTACGCTCTCCTTGGAAGAAAAGTTATGACCAACCTAGACAGCATATTCAAAAGCAGAGACATTACTTTGCCGACTAAGGTCCGCCTGGTCAAGGCTATGGTTTTTCCAGTGGTCATGTATGGATGTGAGAGTTGGACTGTGAAGAAGGCTGAGCGCCAAAAAATTGATGCTTTTGAACTGTGGTGTTGGAGGAGACTCTTGAGAGTCCCTTGGACTGCAAGGAGATCCAACCAGTCCATTCTGAAGGAGATCAGCCCTGGGATTTCTTTGGAAGGAATGATGCTAAAGCTGAAACTCCAGTACTTTGGCCACCTCATGCGAAGAGTTGACTCACTGGAAAAGACTCTGATGCTGGGAGGGATTGGGGCAGGAGAAGAAGGGGACGACCAAGGATGAGATGGCTGGATGGCATCACGGACTCGATGGACGTGAGTCTGAATGAACTCCAGGAGATGGTGATGAACAGGGAGGCCTGGCGTCCTGCAATTCATGGGGTCTCAAAGAGTTGGACATGACTGAGCGACTGAACTGAACTGAGAGTAGGTGGAAAAGGCCTGAGAACTGTTTCATGGGCCCCCTGACTGAGTGCCTCTCAAGGGCCAGGGATTGTCCCCTTTTTCTTGATGGTACTTGACACATGGTTTAATGGGGTAGACTCAAAGATTCTCTGTTCATGCATCCAGAACCTGGATGCAGATCACTGAGGGATCCACAGAAGGAAGGATAGAAGGAGGAAGGCAGAGGCAGAAAACAGAGCAGATAAGGGAGATGTGAGGAGGTGAAAGGCCAGCAGATACCTCGGTAACCAGTGGGAGTAGTTATTTTCATTTTATGTTTATTCAGGTATAGTTACAATCCTCTGTTCCCAAAACTAGCCTATATATACAGTACCCATGTAACCCTGATATGACTCTTTAAAAGGAAGGACATTATTGCCTATTGTGCTGATCTGGCACACCATAACGTTTTAATAAATACTCAGTTCAGTTCACTTCAGTCGCTCAGTCTTGTTGTGACCCCATGAATCGCAGCACGCCAGGCCTCCATGTCCATCACCAGCTCCTGGAGTTCACTCAGACTCACATCCATAGAGTCAGTGATGCCATCCAGCCATCTCATCCTCGGTCGTCCCCTTCTCCTCCTGCCCCCAATCCCTCCCAGCATCAGAGTCATTTCCAATGAGTCAACTCTTTGCATGAGGTGGCCAAAGTACTGGAGTTTCAGCTTCAGCATCATTCCCTCCAAAGAAATCCCAGGGCTGATCTCCTTCAGAATGGACTGGTTGGATCTCCTTGCAGTCCAAGGGACTCTCAAGAGTCTTCTCCAGCACCACAGTTCAAAAGCATCAATTCTTTGGCGCTCAGCTTTCTTCACAGTCCAACTCTCATATCCATACACGACCACTGGAAAAACTATAGCCTTGACTAGACAGACCTTTGTTGGCAAAGTAATGTCTCTGCTTTTGAATATGCTGTCTAGGTTGGTCATAACTTTTCTTCCAAGGAGTNAGCGCTCAGCTTTCTTCACAGTCCAACTCTCACATCCATACATAACCACTGGAAAAACCATAGCCTTGACTAGATGGACCTTAGTCGGCAAAGTAATGTCTCTGCTTTTGAATATGCTGTCTAGGTTGGTCATAACTTTAGTGAAGGTAAATTTCACCTCCAGACCTGGGAGGTGGTTGGTCAGAGAATGACCATATTCATGGCCCTAAATCAGTTCAGAAATTGGTGTGAGACCCAAATCAAATCAGTGAGCAAGCTGAGAAGTTTGCTGGGCCCTCCAGAAAAGACCTTAATTTTCTCTTTTCATTTCTTTTGTTAAAAAATATATTTATTTATTTTCATCTGGATACATCTTTTTAAAAATTTTATTTTATTGTAGTTGATTTACAATGTTGTGTTAGTTTCAGGTGTATAACAACCACAGTGATTCAGTTATACATATAGATATATCTATTCTTTTTCAGATTTTTTTCCTGTATAAGTTTTCAGAAAATATTGAGTATAGTTTCCTATGCTGTACAGTAGGTCCTTGTTGGTTATCTTTTTTACATGTAGTAGGGTCTGTCTGTTAATCCCAAATTTCTAATTTACCACTCTCCCACCCTTCCCCATTGGTAACCATAAGTTTGCTTTCTATGTCTGTGGGCCTGTTTCTATTTTGTAGATAAGTTCATTTGTACTTTTTTAAGATTCCACATATAAGCAGTATTGTATGGTATTTGTCTTTCTCTGTCTGACTTACTTCACTTAGTATGATCATGTCTAGGTTCATCCATGTTGCTGCGAATAGCATTATTTTTTTTATGGTCAAGTAATATTCCATCTCATGTAGGTACCACATCTTTATCAAGTCATCTGTCAGTGGACATTTAGGTTGCTTCCATGTCCTGGCTATTCTAAACAATGCTGCAGTGAACATTGGGGTATATATACATTCTCAAATTATGGTTTGCCCAGGAGTAAGATTGCTGGATCATATGGCAGTTCTATTTTTTAGTTTTTTAAGGAACCCATTCTGTTCTCCACAGTGGCTGCACCAACTTACACATCCTCTCCAGCATTTGTTATCTGTAGACTTTTTGATGATGACCATTCAGACCTGGTGAGGTGATACCTCATTGTAATTTTGATTTGCATTTCTCCAATAATTAGCAATGACGAGCATCTCATCATGTCCCTGTTGGCCATCTAATGTATGACACTTTAATAATCCATGACCTGGCCTAGAGTCATGCTGGGCCACCTTATATTTTAGGATAAAGTCTGGATAAAGTCATTTTCTCAGGAGCTATGCTGCCTGGTGTTGTTCACCTTCCCCATTTTCTATTGTTTTATTTCTAATCAGGGATTTTCCTAGTCTAAAGAAAATCCTACTGGGACTTCCCTGGTGGTCCAGTGGTTAACACTGTATATTTCCAATGTAGGGCACCAAGGTTTGATCACTGGTCAGGGAACTAGATCCCACATGCTGCAATGAAGATGGACGATCCTGAGTGCTACAACTAAGAACTGGCACAACCAAATAAGTAAATAAATTTTTTTTTCCATTGTTGCCCTGTAAATAAATTCTTCAGTGCCATTTTCTAGATTCCATATTTATGAGTTAGAATAGGTATAGATCTTTCTCTTTCTGACTCACTTCACTCTGCATAATAAATTCTAGGTTCATCCACCTCATTAGAACTGACTCAAATGTGTTCCTTTTTATGGCTGAGTCGCTCAGTCTTGTCCAACTCTTTGCGACCCCATGGACCATAGCCTATCTGGATCCTCCATCCATGGGATTTTCCAGGCAAGAGTGCTGGAGTGGATTGCCATTTCCTTCTCCAGGGGATCTTCCCTACCCAGGNTCCACCTCATTAGAACTGACTCAAATGTGTTCCTTTTTATGGCTGAGTCGCTCAGTCTTGTCCAACTCTTTGCGACCCCATGGACCATAGCCTATCTGGATCCTCCATCCATGGGATTTTCCAGGCAAGAGTGCTGGAGTGGATTGCCATTTCCTTCTCCAGGGGATCTTCCCTACCCAGGAATTGAACCCAGGTCTCCCACATTGCAGGCAGATGCTTTACCGTCTGAACCACCAGGGAAACCCAATATTCCATTGTGTATCTATTACAACTTCCTTATCCATTCATCTGATGATGGACATCTAGGTTCCTTCCATGTTCTAACTATTGTAAATAGTGCTGCAATGAACAATAGGATACATATTTCTCTTTCAATTTTGGTTTCCTCAGGGTATATGCCTAGGAGTGGAATTGCTGGGTAATATGGTAGTTTTATTCCTAGTTTTTAAAGAAATCTCCATACCATTTTCCATAGTGGCTGTTATCAGTTTACATTCCCACCAACAGTGCAAGAGCGTTCCCTTTTCTCCACACTCTCTCCAGCATTTATTGTTTTTAGACATTTTGATGAGGGCCATTCTGAACAGTGTGATGTGATATTTCATTGTAGTTTTGATTTGCATTTCTCTAATAATGAGCAATGTTGACCATCTTTTCATGTGTTACTTACAGGACAACAATGGAGAAACAGACATAGAGAATAGAATTATAGACATGGGGAGAGCAGAGGAGAGAGTGAGATGTATGGAAAGAGTAACATGGAAACTTACATTACCATATGCAAAATAGATAGCCAACAGGAATTTTTCTGTATGGCTCAGGAAACTCAAACAGGGGCTCTGTATCAACCTAGAGGGGTGAGATGGGGAGGGAGATGGGAGGGAGGTTCAAAAGGGAGGGGATATGTGTATACCTATGGATGATTCATGTTGATTCATGATTCCTGACAGAAAACAGCAAAATTCTGTAAAGCAATTATCCTTCAATAAAAAATAAACGAATTTAAAAAAAGAAAAAAAAATTTTTTTAAAGAAAGAAAATCCTCTTATAACACTGATCCACCCCTATTTTCTGTCATCTGCAACAACAAACATCCTAAAGGCCCCAAGACCACGTGTCCAAAGGGACGAAATGAATGGAGGGATTGTCCTCTTGGCAGCCAGCAGGGCTTCGGCATGAAAGGCCACTTGTGCTGGCCCCGTTCATGGCCAGCTGACTCTGTTGCACACTCTTAGGATCAGTAGCTCTCAAACAAGGTCCTCTCTGCTACGGGCTCAGTAGGGAACTGGGCCAATTCAACATCCAGAGACACCTGGGTACCATCTGCCTGGGCCCAAGTGCATGTCACGTCTTCCTGATTGTACTAACTGAACTCGGGTTTGCCTTGAAGTTTGTAAACATTTTGCAGGTTGTCAACAAAGACAATGATGGGCAATCCTAGCAAATTCAGTCCAGGTTTGTTCTTTTTTTCCTTCAAGTCTCAGATCTTAGCTTCCTAGCAGAGTAGATTTCCAGGCCTATTTAGATGAATTATGGGTTGTTGTTTTTTTTAAAGGTCATTCTTAAAAAATTATTTATTTTTGGCTGTGCTGGGTCCTTGTTGCTGTGTAGGCTTTCTCTAGTTGTGGCAAGTGGGGTCTACTCTCTGGTTGTGGTATGCAGGCTTCTCGCTGCAGTGGCTTCTGTTGTTGCAGAACACAGGCTCTAGGGCACGCAGGCTTCAGTATGATGATGCATAGGGTTAGTTGACCCTTTGCATCTGGATTTTCCTGGATCAGGGATCAAACTAGAGTCCCTTGCATTGGCAGGTGAGTTCTTAACCACTGGCCACCAGGGAAGTCCAGAAAGGTCATTTCTTTATTATTATTATGGTAAAATCCATAGAGCAAAAGTTTCCATTTCAGTCATGTTAACGTGTACAACTCTTGAGAGTCCCTTGGACTGCAAGGAGATCCAACCAGTCCATTCTGAAGGAGATCAGCCCTGGGATTTATTTGGAAGGAATGATGCTAAAGCTGAAACTCCAGTACTTTGGCCACCCTCACGTGAAGAGTTGACTCATTGGAAAAGACTCTGATGCTGGGAGGGATTGGGGGCAGGAGGAGAAGGGGATGACAGAGGATGAGATGGCTGGATGGCATCACTGACTGGATGGACGTGAGTCTGAGTGAACTCTGGGAGTTGGTGATGGACAGGGAGGCCTGGTGTGCTGCGATTCATGGGGTCGCAAAGAGTCGGACACGACTGAGCGACTGAACTGAACTGAACGTGTACAATTCGGAGGCATTTAGTCCTATCACATTGTTGAACAACCATTGCCACTAGTTTCAGAATCAAATTTTTTTTTCAGAATCAATTTTGAAAAAGATTTCTACAATTCCAACAGTCTTCTACCCTCTATTATATATTTAGCAAAATTAGTTTTTTTCTCACTTTTTTGTGTTCAACTAGGATACATCTGAGTTACCTAATTTTGAAGATCTTATGCCAGTTATGCACTAAATATGAAAGGTGAATGTAGAGAGAATATCTGGAACTATCTTCAAACTATTAATAAGTATATCTAAATGGGTCATTTTTCATTTCATTGATAGTCCACATTATTTCTTTCTTTAGAAAATATATTTTATTTTTAATTGGAGGATAATTGCTTTACAGAACAGTGTTGGTTTCTGCCATCCATCAACATGAATCAGCAATAGGTATATGTATGTCCCCTCCCTCTTAAACCTCCCTCCCACTTCCCAACCCTCTGTCATGGAGCACAGGATATTTCTTTATTACACAGTTTTTCTCTATATATAGCCTTTTCACAAAGTCTGAAAAAAACTGAGCAAGCACAATGCAGACAGAAGGGGAAAGTCATTAATTATATATGTTATTCTTCGTAAATTCAAAGCAACTCTCTCTTACTTTACTGTTGTAAAGGACATTATAGGGCATGAATATTTTTAAAGTCCTTAACTGGGTGGTGAGATAAATACTTTGCTCCTTTCATATAACCTCAAATATATTTCTATTTATAAAACAAACACATACACACATACATTTTTAAAGCTGTCTGACTTTATGAGGAGGCCAGTGCTTTGAGGCAAAGACCAAAATATGAGCACCAACATCTGTTGTCAGGAAAATGTAGGGTTGTTGTCTTAACACCACAGGACATGATTAAGGCTTTCTGAAATCCCTGGTTGGGGGCTGATATGACTGTGATTAAATTCTTGTTCTTTTTATTGGTCATAGATCTTCTTTATTCTCATCTTTCTCCAGTCACCTTCCCTGACAAGTGAAAGCTTCACCCTGATTTTGAAATGGAGCAGGATTCTATGATCCTTGTCCCCCTACCGTGTCTTCTGCCTGGGTCAAAGAATAAATTTAATCAGAGAAGTGAGAAATGCTGAAACAAAGGAAAACAGTCTAAGGAGAATAAATAATAATAATGTATTCATTAAGCATAGTCAAGGACCTTTAGTTCTTTCTCAAGGGCTGTAGATAACATTCTGAGCCATATCCTGTGAGCTGTCTTATAGATACCAAAACCCCAGATGGAGAAGTTAACTATATGATGACCAGACTGTACCCAGGACTTGAGCTGCAACAATTCTGAGAATTAACCGCAGAGAAATGGGAACAAGTGCACCCTGGAACTGAAGATTAACTGTACCTAAAACAACCAAGATGATTCTAGTCAGACCACTGATGACCAATTGAAGATGACTGTTAGAGATGACTATGTTGTTTCTCCATCTAACACCGCCTCCCCCCCGGCTCTGTCCATAAATACTCTTACCCGCTGCTTGTCAGGAGGGTGGGGGGAGTCGGCCTTTGGACAGATATCTGCCACCCTCCCACCCAGCTGCCGGCATCTGAAATAAAGCAAACTTTTCCTTTCCACAAACCTGGCCTTTTTATTGACTTTTGAGCGGTGAGCAGCTGGACCTCCCACACATACCTTTTAGTAACAGATTTTGGCACCCAGCGTGGGGCTGGCTATGGCTGACTCCTGAACTTTCATGGCACCTGGCTCTCCTGAGTCTTCCAGGGGAGAGTTGTGGCTATGACAATGTATTAGCCTGCTACTGTAAGCTAGCTAACCCCAGGTAGGAGATTTGGGGGACGTTCCTAGCAGTTGCTGAAACCATTTGTTTTGAGGATCCTCCGTTTTCCCCCTGCCTGGCCCTGGCTGTAAACTTACACTTTTCTTGGTGGAATGGAAACTTGCATTTGGGATGAGCTGATGAGCTCCAAGACAGGGTAAGTCCACTGGTGTGCATACAGACAACCTTCCATTTGTGAATGCTAGGGCTATTTGGACATTCTTGCCTGTTGATTCTGATGAGTGTCTGATGCTGAGAACTGTTTGAGACACAAGGTGCTACTTGGGCACTTTGCCAGTTGGTTCTGACATGTGTCTGATGTTGAGGATTGTTTATGAGCACTGACTGCTATTTGGGCATTTTTGCCAATTGGTTGTGATTTCTGTCTGCCACTGAGGACTGTTTGTGAGCATGAAGTGCTTTGGGGCATTCTTTGCAATTGGTTCTGACATCTGACTATTGTTGAGGACCATTCTATGACCAATGAGTGTCATTTGGGTAGTTTGCAATTGGTTGTTACATTTGACTACCACTGAGGACCATTTGTATCAGGAAAATGTCTGTTTGGGACTCTCTACTAGCTATGCACTTGGGCCCCAAGTAGGAGAGGGTTTATGACATATCTGTCATTTGGTGTGTGGGTATGTATTCCATTTGTATGATTGGTACTCTTATTGCCTTATGTAAAATGGGAAATTCAGGTTCAATTCATTAAGAAAAATCTTAACTGTGAATTTATGACTAAAAAAGAAAGATGATTTTCTTTTGGACAACGTATAGCTATAGTATTCTTCAGACTACAGAGAAGATTGGTTAAGACGAAACTCTTGAAATTGAAAAAAACTGGTTATTTTTGCATACGCAGTTAGGGAAAGCCAACTTAATAAAACACTCTTTTCAGACCCTGAGAAAACAAAATTATGCCTGGGAAAAAGTTTGAGGTTGATGTGCATCATGTCCTTGAAATACAAACACAGTTCACTTTGCTTGGATATTCAGCTTTGGTTTAACTAAGCAAAGGAAAAAAGGCTTTAAATTGAATGTACAATTTGGCTATTCTGGCTATAATCCATAAATTGATTACCTATTTTTTGCATTCTTATAAGACCAAGATGAAAACTAAAGATGTTTGGGTTTATTAAACATATGTGTTGTACCACTGAAGATAAATTATACAATAAAAAAATGTATGTTTTTTGAGGTTATGAAATATGTTCTCAAGTTTGCCAATCAGAAAATGATGGTGTAACATTTTAAACACTTATTTCTTGGTTTTGTTAAAACTTTCAAGGTTTCAGTTCAGTTCAGTTCAGTCACTCAGTCATGTCTGACCCTTTGTGATCCCATGGACTGCAGCATGCCAGGCCTCCCTGTCCATCACCAACTCCCGGAGTTTACTCAAACTCATGTCCATTGAGTAAGTGATGCCATCCAACCATTTCATCCTCTGTTGTCCCCTCCTCCTCCTGCCCTCAATCTTTCCCAGCATCAGGGTGTTTTTAAATGAGTCAGCTCTTCGCATCAGGTGGTCAAATTATTGGAGTTTCAGCTTCAACATCAATCCTTCTTAGAAATTGTGATATGAAAATGATAAGTGAAATATTTTGGTATGTAAAGCAAGTAGGATATACAGTGTCAACAAAGAGAAGATATAAAGAGTGGAATTATTTTTGTTGAGGAAAAATGATGATAATAATTTTGTCCTACAGTTTGTTTCTGGATGAAGAAATATCTGACAAATTTGTTTGGATCTAGAAAGTGACAAAGGTTTGTGAAAAAGGAATTTTGAAAAAAAGAATTGTGTACATTGTCAGGATTAAGATTGGACTAAATTTAATTAGGTGTATGATTTTATTAACAGTAAATTGATGCAAGACTGAAGTTGGTTTTTCTCTCTGTTAAGAAAGAAAAGTTCTCTTGGAATATTGATCTGATTTGATAACAGAGAATTCTAATGGAAAATAACTGATTTGTTTCTAATCATACTTTTGACCTCAATGTTCAGGATGGAAAAAATTGTCCAGTAAAGTATAACTGCTCATAATGTGTAACACTGCTGGCTTTAAGTGTACCACTTAAAGCACATGTACAGTATTTGTGTGACAACTGGGTATGAATGATAAAATGTATGGCCTGTAAAGCATTTCGCTATTAATGTACCTCCCAGCCTGTTCATGATATCTGATTAGTTTTCCCCCAATGTGGACAACTAGGCAAATATATAAATAAAAAGGAGGCCTAGCACCGAGGGACATGCATGGACCCAGAGCAGGCAAATGAACCATTCTGGAACCAAGATGATGCTAGTCAGACCACTGATGATCAATTGAAGATGACAGAGATGACTGCTGTTTCTGCATGTAACCACCCTCCCCTACTCTGTCTATAAATGCTCTCACCTCATGCTTGCCAGCAGGGGAGTCTGCCTTTGGACAGATGTCTGCCACTCTCCTCATCCCCCCACCAGTTGCCAGCATCTGAAATATGTTTAGGAGAGATAGATTTATGGGTGGCTGGGAAGCATGTGTGGAGAAGGAAACAGCTACCCACTCCAGTATTCTTGCCTGGAGAATCTCATGGACAGAGGAAACTGGCAGGCTACAGTCCATTGGGTCTGTCTCTTATACACATCTAGATGTGTATAAGAGACAGGTCCACTGGTGTGCATACAGACAACCTTCCATTTGTGAATGCTAGGGCTATTTGGACATTCTTGCCTGTTGATTCTGATGAGTGTCTGATGCTGAGAACTGTTTGAGACACAAGGTGCTACTTGGGCACTTTGCCAGTTGGTTCTGACATGTGTCTGATGTTGAGGATTGTTTATGAGCACTGACTGCTATTTGGGCATTTTTGCCAATTGGTTGTGATTTCTGTCTGCCACTGAGGACTGTTTGTGAGCATGAAGTGCTTTGGGGCATTCTTTGCAATTGGTTCTGACATCTGACTATTGTTGAGGACCATTCTATGACCAATGAGTGTCATTTGGGTAGTTTGCAATTGGTTGTTACATTTGACTACCACTGAGGACCATTTGTATCAGGAAAATGTCTGTTTGGGACTCTCTACTAGCTATGCACTTGGGCCCCAAGTAGGAGAGGGTTTATGACATATCTGTCATTTGGTGTGTGGGTATGTATTCCATTTGTATGATTGGTACTCTTATTGCCTTATGTAAAATGGGAAATTCAGGTTCAATTCATTAAGAAAAATCTTAACTGTGAATTTATGACTAAAAAAGAAAGATGATTTTCTTTTGGACAACGTATAGCTATAGTATTCTTCAGACTACAGAGAAGATTGGTTAAGACGAAACTCTTGAAATTGAAAAAAACTGGTTATTTTTGCATACGCAGTTAGGGAAAGCCAACTTAATAAAACACTCTTTTCAGACCCTGAGAAAACAAAATTATGCCTGGGAAAAAGTTTGAGGTTGATGTGCATCATGTCCTTGAAATACAAACACAGTTCACTTTGCTTGGATATTCAGCTTTGGTTTAACTAAGCAAAGGAAAAAAGGCTTTAAATTGAATGTACAATTTGGCTATTCTGGCTATAATCCATAAATTGATTACCTATTTTTTGCATTCTTATAAGACCAAGATGAAAACTAAAGATGTTTGGGTTTATTAAACATATGTGTTGTACCACTGAAGATAAATTATACAATAAAAAAATGTATGTTTTTTGAGGTTATGAAATATGTTCTCAAGTTTGCCAATCAGAAAATGATGGTGTAACATTTTAAACACTTATTTCTTGGTTTTGTTAAAACTTTCAAGGTTTCAGTTCAGTTCAGTTCAGTCACTCAGTCATGTCTGACCAGTTGTGATCCCATGGACTGCAGCATGCCAGGCCTCCCTGTCCATCACCAACTCCCGGAGTTTACTCAAACTCATGTCCATTGAGTAAGTGATGCCATCCAACCATTTCATCCTCTGTTGTCCCCTCCTCCTCCTGCCCTCAATCTTTCCCAGCATCGGGGTGTTTTTAAATGAGTCAGCTCTTCGCATCAGGTGGTCAAATTATTGGAGTTTCAGCTTCAACATCAATCCTTCTTAGAAATTGTGATATGAAAATGATAAGTGAAATATTTTGGTATGTAAAGCAAGTAGGATATACAGTGTCAACAAAGAGAAGATATAAAGAGTGGAATTATTTTTGTTGAGGAAAAATGATGATAATAATTTTGTCCTACAGTTTGTTTCTGGATGAAGAAATATCTGACAAATTTGTTTGGATCTAGAAAGTGACAAAGGTTTGTGAAAAAGGAATTTTGAAAAAAAGAATTGTGTACATTGTCAGGATTAAGATTGGACTAAATTTAATTAGGTGTATGATTTTATTAACAGTAAATTGATGCAAGACTGAAGTTGGTTTTTCTCTCTGTTAAGAAAGAAAAGTTCTCTTGGAATATTGATCTGATTTGATAACAGAGAATTCTAATGGAAAATAACTGATTTGTTTCTAATCATACTTTTGACCTCAATGTTCAGGATGGAAAAAATTGTCCAGTAAAGTATAACTGCTCATAATGTGTAACACTGCTGGCTTTAAGTGTACCACTTAAAGCACATGTACAGTATTTGTGTGACAACTGGGTATGAATGATAAAATGTATGGCCTGTAAAGCATTTCCCTATTAATGTACCTCCCAGCCTTTTCATGATATCTGATTAGTTTTCCCCCAATGTGGACAACTAGGCAAATATATAAATAAAAAGGAGGCCTAGCACCGAGGGACATGCATGGACCCAGAGCAGGCAAATGAACCATTCTGGAACCAAGATGATGCTAGTCAGACCACTGATGATCAATTGAAGATGACAGAGATGACTGCTGTTTCTGCATGTAACCACCCTCCCCTACTCTGTCTATAAATGCTCTCACCTCATGCTTGCCAGCAGGGGAGTCTGCCTTTGGACAGATGTCTGCCACTCTCCTCATCCCCCCACCAGTTGCCAGCATCTGAAATAAAGCAAACTTTCCTTCCCACCAACCTGCCCGGCTTATTGGCTTTTGACCAGCAAGCTGCCAGACCCCCCACACATACCTTTCAGTAACAGTTTTGGCTCTGATGCATTTTCTTACGTAAGCATCATCCATGGGGATAAATGATTCTTGGCCAGTCATATATGATCTTATTTTTCATTTGGCACAAAAAGCATCAAGCAGAGTTTGTCTTATCTGGGCAATTTTTTTGTTTTGTTTTGTCAGTTGTAACCTAACAGTACACTTTGCACGCAGCTCTTCTCAGAATTTGTGTATTACTGCTCCCCACTTGTATCACCCACTGAATACTAATTATAGAAAATGCTCCATTTAGATAATTATTTTGGTTAAGAGTGAATAGATTATGAAAAATCTGGGAAAAGATCAAGCACTGGTTTTCCACAAGATGAAAATGAATGTTTAAGCCAGAAAGAAAGGAAGTGTTAGTCTCTCAGTCATGTCCAACTCTGTGACCCCATGGACTGTAGTTCACCAGGCTTCTCTGTCCATGGAATTCTCCAGGCAAGAATACTGGAGTGGGTTGCCATTTCCTTCTCCAGGGGATCTGCCTCACCCAGGGATCGAACCTGAGTTTCCCGCACTGCAGATAGACTCTTTACCAACTGAGCCACCGGGAAAGCTGTGTAACAAATACATTTACAGTAAATATCCCATTTGTTTGCACTGTCAGCTACTTTAAAACTTTGAATAATCCATTACTTTCCTCTTTTCTTAAATACTAACTGGGCAAAAATTCATGGTATGAGTATAGATTATACACACAAACACATGTTTGGGAAATCATGACTTAGGATAGACAAGTAAAAATAGCTGGGAGGTGTTGAACCTTGAGTCAAGAATATCTAAATCTGAATGAAAGCCATATTCAGTAGGAGTTTGGGTTAGCTCAGTCGTGTCCGACTCTTTGCGACGCCATGGACTGTAGCCTACCAAGCTTCTCAGTCCATGGGATTTTCCAGGCAAGAGTACTAGAATGGACTGCCATTTCCTTCTCCAGATACACACACTACTATATATAAAACAGGTCATCAACAAGGATCTACTGTAGAGCACAGAGAACTCTACTCTGTATTCTCTAATAACCTATATATAAAAAGTATCTGAAAAAGAGTGGATATATGTATATGTATACTGAATTACTTTGCTGGACACCTTAAACTAATACAACATTGTAAATCAACTCTTTCATTATTGTCACCTGGTCGTGTCTGACTCTTTGCGACCCCATGTATTGCAGCATGCCAGACCTCCCTGTCCCTCATAATCTCCATGAAATCAACTTACTCCTATATAAAACAATTTAAAAAAAGAACGAGTAGGGACTTCTCTGGTGATCCAATGGCTAGGACTTCTTCTGCCTCCCAATGCAGGAGATGAAGGTTTGATCCCTGATTGTGGAGCTAAGATCTCACATGACTCGGGGCCAAAAAAGCAAGTCATAAAACAGAGATAATATTGTAACAAATTCAGTCAAGATTTTAAAAGTGGTCCACTTCCCCCTGCCCCAAAGAAAGGTTGTTTTCTTTTAACTTTTTGAAAAAAGAATGATTATGAAAAAAGAAAGCCATATTTGGAAGAGAGCTTGTTCCAGAGGGTGTATCTCTGACCCCAGGAGGAGTCATGGAAAGGCAGGGTCAGCCTCACAGATGGACACTGCTTTGGAATTTAGGGCTTCCCTTTGGCTCACATGGTAAAGAGTCTACCTGCAATGCAGGAGACCTGGGTTTAGTCCCTAGGTCGGGACATAACCTGGAGAAGGAAATGGCTACCCACTCCAGTATTCTTGCCTGGATAATTCCATGGACAAAAGAGCCTGGAAGGCTACAGTCCATTGGGTCACAACGAGTCACAACTGAGCGACTAACACTTTTTGGGATTTACAGTCATTCACAGGTTGTTCTCCGAGGTGGCTTGTCTCTCAAAATGCCCAAGAAAATACAGATGGGAATGTCATAAAAGCAGCCTTGTATTGATTCCTTGTTGGCTTAACTCCCTTCTGACCTACCTTAGATTAATTTGCCACTTTGCTAAGGAGATGGTTTGAACTTCAGGTTCACTGCTGGATAGGAGTAGAAGTGGCCTCAGAGAGCACATGGGCTCGTGACATTTCTCCATCTGTCCGTAGGGTAGGTTGTTCCTAAGGATGGTCACAGCAATTTGTCCCATTCTGTATGCCCTTCTGCAATGTGATTTTTCCATCTCAGAACTGACATTCCTTCTTTCTTCCTTTGAGTCTGGACTGGCTCTGACTTTTTCTGACCATGGGATGCAGTGCAAGTGATGCTGAGTTTTCGGCTGGGGCCTCCAGAGGCCTTGTAGCTTCTGTTTCTGCACTTTGGAAGCCATCTGGCATGTATGCAAGTCCAGAGGACACTGATAGCAAAGTAATGTGGAAGGAAAGAGGGTCCAGACAATAAGAGGGGAACTGAGGAACCAAGCCAACCAATGCCACAGGCAGAAGCTGGGATCATCCAGCCTCTTCTGCCCAAGCTGACCACACTGCAGCCCAGAAGAGCTGCTCCCAACAACCCCTACCCAAGGTCCTGGCCCACACACTCTGAGCAGTAAAACTGATACTGACTTAAGCTACTAAATACAGGGCTGCATTATTACATAGAAACAGATAAGTGAAACAAACATTGGTGCTGCCATTGCAAAAACCAAAAACATCCATTATTGGCAGGGCAGGCACACAGCTGGTACTGCAAGACCGTTAGTTACCATGAGACCTATTGCTACAACTAGACTGTTAGTTATCGTCAGACCATTAGTTACTTTGAGAGTGTTAGTTACTGCGAGACCTTTGGCTACTGTGAGACAGTAAGTTACCACGAGACTGTTAGTTATCGTGAGACTTTTGGCTACCGCAAGGCTGTTATCAGAAGACCATTAGTTAGGAGACTGTTATCACGAGACCTTTGGTTACCGCGAGACCGTTTGTAACCATAAGACTGTTAATTACCATGAGATCTTTGGTTACTGTGAGACCATCATTTACCCGGAGACCCTTAGTTACTGCAAGACTTTTGGATACCGTGAGACACTGGTACAAGATGCATAGCCTGGCGGCCAGAGTTCCCTTTGGATCAACTGTCAGTGGACAGTGGTTCTCCCACAAGACTATGGTGCAGAGTGGACTTTGGCTGTCTGCCTGGGCTCTCCAGACCCTCCAACCTACAGCTGGTGGGTAAGCTGAGTCCTGGGTACAGGCTGGGGACTGTGTCTATAGAGGCCCAGAGCCCTCACCGCAGCCACGCACCAGCTGAGCCTAGGCCTTGAGGCAGCCATAAGCCGCTCCCTCCTTCCCATGACCTAATAGCAGCAGCAGTCTTTATGGGTCATGGTCCACGGAGACCTCACCAACAGGAGTATGTGGACCCTGCCATGGGCAGGTAAGAGCGTCAACCAGCATTGGTTTCTCCATTCATGTTTCAGTACTTGGTCCAGCTTAGTTCAGTTGTCTGCCTTTAGGAGATGGCCAGAGGTTAAGTTAAGTTGTAAGGGCCTTGCATTCAGTTACTTGAGGCCCACCTCTGTGGTTGGGGCTGTTCTCAAAGAGGAGCAGTTGTGGTGAGCAGGAGCTTCACCTGGTGGGTGTTTGCTGCAGTTTGCTTTCCTAGTAATCCTGTACAAATGATTCCAGTTTCAGTGAAAACCTGAGAGCTGGCTGGGTGCCCGTGCCCTCAGGGATGATGGCCAGGCAGGATCTAGGGATCCGGCCCTGAGGGTACCACCAACTAAGATAGGCCTCTCCCACTGGGCCCGGGCGCTTGGGAGGACCCAGACTAGGTGCTGGGCGAGTGCTTCTGGGCTGGTACCCCTCCTCCCCTCCTGGTAGCCTGGCCTGGACCTTGGAGGGTGAGAGTTGAGTCTTGGGCCCTTGCCCTCTTTTGTCAGAACAGAGAATAACATTTGTTTTTGTGGAAGTTTACAGGAACATGGTGACCTAACTGTGATGTGACCTCAAGAACAAAGGATCTGACACCAAGAAGTTGGCAACAGCTAACCACCCCCTTCCCTCACCCTTCCTGTAAGAGGGTTTTGCTAAAGCTTTTAGGGAATTTGGAGTCCTTACAGCATAAGCCACCCATCTCTTTACATGACACTGCAATAAACCTTTCTCTCCTCCAAACTCTAACATTTTGGTGGTGTTTGGCCTCAATGTGTGTCAGATGCACAGACTTGCACTTGGTAACATCATGAGTTTTGATACTGGGTGGAAGAGGGTGAAGAATCAGTGAGAAAACTGTTAGGGAAGCCTGGAACAGCAGCAAGAAAATTGCTAGTGGATGCTCAAGAAAAGGGTTAGCTGTGTTACACCTGGTGGAAGTTTTGGCCACATTATATCATGGAAGATAGAATATTTGCAGCTAATGAACTTGCTGATCTGGATAAGAAAATTTCCAGGCGAAATACTGAAACTGCAGGCAACTTGAATGATGGGAGAAAGTGTTTTCAAACCATCTATCTGATAAGTGATTAGTGTTGAAAATGTGTCAGAAACTCATACAATTCAGTAACAAAAAATAAAAAACAAACAAACCACAACAATTCTGGTGAAAAAGTGGGCAAAGGATCTGAATAAACACTTTACACAAAGAAGTATACAGATAGGCCAACAGGTACATGAAAAGATGCTCAACATCACTCATCATCAGGGAAATGCAAATCAAAGCCACAGTGAGACTGGCTATCGTGAGGAGAGAAAAATACAAATGAGATTATAAACACTGTACAGTCAGCCCTCTGTACCTGTGAGTTCCACATCTTTCCATGAGTTCCACATCTTTCCATGAGTTCCACATCTTTCCATGTTGGTTTGGAAATATTCAGGAAAACAGAGGTTCCAGAAAGTTTCAAAAAACCTTGAATTTGTTGTGCATTGTCAACATAGTATTTGCATTGTATTAGGTATTAAAAGTAATCTAGAAATTTAAAGTCTATGGGAGGGTATGCATAGGTTATATGCAAAACCATACCATCTTGTATAAGGGACTTCAGCATCCACAGATTCTGGTATCCCAGGAGTGGGGAAGCATCTTGGAACCAATCCCCCATGGATACTGAGGGACAGCTCTGCATTCACAAAATATTTTTCAGTGATTATGCTATTTATAAAACACTGAAACTGGTTCAAATACAGTTTCATTCACCATACACATGCATTAATAATGCAGTCTTAATTGTCTCGATATGTTGGTGTAGCATATGTATTTATTGATTTACCAATAAAATATGGATCAAATGTTTAAAAAAAAATAACAAGCATTGGTGAGAAAGTGAAGAAAAGGGAACACTTAGGCACTGTTGGTAGGAATGTAAATAGGTGCAATATATATGGAAAATGAGGTATAGAGGTGCCAGAAAAAATTAGAGCTAGGACTACCATATTCTTATACCTTATAGTCCAAAGGGAGTTAGCTGCTCATGTGTGTCTGACTCTTTGTGATCCTATGGACTATAGCTTGCCAGGCTCCTCTGTCCATGGAATTCTCCAGGCAACTGTAGTGGGTAGCCATTCCCTTCTCCAGGAGATCTTCCCAACTCAGGGTTCGAACTCAGGTATCCTGTATCGCAGACAGATTTTTTTTTTTTACCATCTGAACCACCAGGGAAGCCTTTTTTTGGACTATATAATCCAGCAATTTCATTTCTTGGTATCTGAAGAAAACCAAAACACTAATTTGAAAAGATATTCTTCCATGTTGATTGCATCATTATTTGCAATAGGCAAGACATGGAAACATCCTAAGTATCCATCAATGAGTGGATGGACTTTAAAATACAGTCTTTATACACAGTAGAATATTACTCAACCAGTAAAAAGAGAAGGAAATCTTGCCATTTGCAACAACATGGATGGACCTAGAGGATGTTATGCTAAGTGAAATAAGTGAAATAGAGAAAGACAAATACTGTGTGATCTCACTTTTTTTGTAGAATTAAAAAAAAAACCCAAACTCATAGATACAGAGAACAGATTAAAGGCTAACAGAAGGTAGAAGGTGTGGGTGGGAGAAAAGGATGAAGGGGATAAATAGGTACAAATTCCTATTATAAGTAAGTCCTGGGGATGTAATGTATAGCATGGTGACTATAGTTAATAATACTATATTGCATGCTTGAAAGTTGCTGAGAGAATAAATCTTAAAAGTTCTTATCACAGGGAAAAAAGATTATGTAATTATAGTGATGGATGTTAACAGTATATACAGATATCAAAATTTTTACAGTATATAAGTATATACATTTTACAGTATATACAAATATCAAATTATGTCATATTAATACATCTGAAGCTAATGTTATATGTCAATTACACTGCAATTTTAAAAAATAAACTAAATATGTGCACATATTGGGTTGACCAACAGGTTCTTAGGGGTTTTTCAACCCAAATGAACCTGTTGGCCAACTCAGTATTATAAAAAGGAAAAGAAAATGCAACTGGTTTCTTTTAGCTGCATTTATAAAATGCAGGAAGAGAGCGATTAACTGAAGAAGGAGGTATTTAGCTTTTAGGCGGGATAACAAAGAAATACAGCGGGCTTCACATAGCCTCTCTGGCCAGCAAAACATTCTCAAAATAAGAAATAGCCTCAAACTGCTATATTTAAAATGGGTAACCAACAAGGACCTACTGTATAGCACAGGGAACTCTGCTCAATGTTATGTGGCACCCTGGATGGGAGAGGAGTTTGGGGGAGAATGGATACATGTATATATATGGCCGAGTCCCTTCATTGTTCACCTGAAACTATCACAATATTTTTATTGGCTGTAGTCCAATATAAAGTTAAAAGTTTAATAAAAATTAAACAAATAAATGAAAGAAATAGCCTTGGAGTAAAGATTAAATCAGAGAAGCCAATTGCAACCCACTTCAGTACTCTTGCCTGGAAAATCCCATGGACAGAGGAGCCTGGTAGGCTGCAGTCCATGGGGTTGCACAGAGTCGGATGCGACTGAGTGACTTCTTTTTCACTTTTCACTTTCATGCATTGGAGAAGGAAATGGCAACCCACTCCAGTGTTCTTGCCTGGAGAATCCCAGGGATGGTGGAGCCTGGTGGGCTGCTGTCCATGGGGTCGCACAGAGTGGGACATGACTGAAGTGACTTAGCAGCAGCAGCAGCAAAGATTAAATCACGGGCTTGGCTGTAAGATCCCTGGTTAAAACCCCATTAAAACTTAAGGCTGCAGAGCCTCTCAACTAGACGCTGGACTGCTAAGAATATTAAGGCCATATTTTCCCATTGCTGCCTCCTGTGTAGCCCCAAATAAAAAGAAGCCTAACTTAGAAATAATTATGGATGCTTTTTTTTTTTTTTGGTCATGATGTGGTCTCCAATAAAATCCATAGGGAACCCAAAATGCTTTAAAGAAGATTATACTTGTGAAAGCACCATGAGCTTTCACTAAAAGGAGCAGAGACAGTTCAAGATGAAAAGAGCTCAGCAGGCCCCCAGTTTTGGGAAGGCAAGAAGAGGACTGAGAGAGAAGCTCCCAAAGAAAAGGAAGGACAATTAAGAAGGCAGAGCCATGAGCAGAAAGGATGAATTCAGGAGCCCCAAAACATAATGACTAGGGAGCCACTGCCAGGGAACCACTGCCAGGGAGCAGAAAATGGACCCTAATTAAGGAACATTTTTTGCCGCTGGTACATATGTGCCTGGCTGGACTTTGGAATTATAATGGACCAGTGACTGCTGTGTATGTCTCATTCTTCTTAGTTTGTATAACTGAGATGACAGGAGATGCTAATAAAATTGGCTGATCCCCTTGCTGTGGGTGATCAAAGACATACATCCTTC
This sequence comes from Oreotragus oreotragus, assembly GCA_006410675.1. Taxonomy (NCBI): domain Eukaryota; kingdom Metazoa; phylum Chordata; class Mammalia; order Artiodactyla; family Bovidae; genus Oreotragus; species Oreotragus oreotragus. The sequence goes on from SJYX01012960.1 coordinate 271,464, forward strand.
TTAACATTTTTGAGGACCACAAAGCAGCCCAGTTCTTTCTGCTCTGATCATCTTCCATAGCTGAGCCAGTTGAACATGAGATAATCTCACCATATGTCCTGTTCCTTTCATACCTTGTATCATGTAAAACATAGATTACCTTTCCTCAAAAGCATTGTTCACACAATATACAAAGTAGACTAGGGACTTCCCTGGTGTCCAGTGGCTCAGATCCCACACTCCCAATGCAAGGGGCGTGGGTTCAATCCCTGCTCAGGGAACTAAATTCCATTTGCCACAACTAAAGAGTTCACATGCCTCAACTAAGACCTGGTACAGCCAAATAAATACTTAGAAAAAAAAATAAAGTAGACTAGATGAAGAACCTAAGGTAATAGGGAAAGTGGGGTTACCTCAAATCTCTAATTTGTATACTTAATTAACTTTTTTGACCATATCTGCCAGTTCAGGATCCAGCCTTTGACCAACATATTGAGCCCTCGCTTTCCCTGCCTGTCCTTCTTTGTTCACCTCCATCTCAGTCCATTCCTGTGGAGAACTCAGCTCTGAGTCTCCACTCAATACCCAAAGGCTCTACTGAACTGGGGTCTCATGTCTTCCTTTCTCTGACTGGTTCATGTCAGGAGAATAAAGCCACAGAGAGATTTCTCTCTTCAGTGGTATAAATTATGTCGCCTTCCTCAGAAGGCAGAGGCAATAATGGATGATTTGGGTTCTATTTTTCCCTTTCCCCTTTCTTTTGCTGCTGCTGCTGCTAAGTCGCTTCAGTCATATCCAACTGTGCAACCCCATAGACGGCAGCCCACCAGGCTCTGCCATCCCTGGGATTCTCCAGGCAAGAACACTGGAGTGGGTTGCCATTTCCTTCTCCAATTCCCCTTTCTTTTAGGTAATACTAAATAAAAGCCACAGTTTATATAAGAGTTTATATAATAATATTGGGGGCTAGAGTAGAAATTACTAAGGAAGATAAATTGCTGAGAATCTGAAGTTTCATTCCACATGAAATTTAGTACCATTTAAACATTTTTAGATTATGATTATAAAAAATAATAGAATCTAAAATTGAGGTAAATACCTACTATTAAGGACGAAAATAGGATGAGATAGAAGAAGAGGCTGAGGTTCTCCAAGGTTGCCACCCACAAGCATCAGATAATTGCTTTTCTCTGGCCATTGATTACAGCAGCTCAAAAGCTAAATAAATACCAAATTGGAGTGAAACTTTTTTTAAACCATTGGCTTGCTTGCTTATTTTAATAATACACTTTTAATTACAATATTTAAAGCTAGTTAGAGCTGTATAATTTAGGCAGAGCTGTTATTTTGGCATATTTGTGTATGTACATATAAAATACATTGTGTCTTATAGGCAAAACTTTGAAGTATTGCCAGAATTGTTTTTGATTTTCAAAAACTAAGCACCAACTATAAAACTATAAAAGGGAAGATTAATAGACTGAACTAAATGAGATTATAAAACTGCTCAGTGAAAGACACACTAAAAAAAAAAAGAAGAAAAAAAGGTCAGTGTAAACTAGGAGAAAACACTTGCAATACACATCACCTTCAAGGGATTAATTCAGAATATATGTATATCAAAAAGAAAGAGACAACATAATAAGAAAATTATTAGACAAATAGACAATTGAGACAGAAGCAAATAGGAAAGGCTCAATTCCAGTAACAATCAGGAAAATGCTGGTTAAAATCACAAAAAGATATAATTTTATAATCATCAGACTGACACCAAGTACAGAGAGAGCATCATACCATCAAGGACTGGCTAGCTGCAGAACAGTGTGTGTTTGGGTTCACTCCATTGGGAGCATATGAAGAACAATTTGAAACTTTCCATCCAACTTTGGAGAGGTACGCATTTCATGACCCAGCAATTATACTCCTGGACTCAGACATAGGGGTCCTTGTAACCTTTGTAAAAAATTTAATGAAAGAAAAAAAAACTAGTACAGTCAGCATATTTTTGAAGTTTGAAAAAGTTTTTAAATTACTTGTTATCTGACTGGGGCTCCATCTAGCCCGAATGGGATTTACCCACCCTCAAATTTATGCCTACAGTGAATAAGTAATTACCTTCTTTTCTCAAGTTTTTCAATCTACAATTCCACTTTCCTCTCCCTAGAAACTGAAATATTCATCATATTCCATAAGAAGAGGTACAGGCTTTCTGAGTTCTGCAGTCTAGAGAGAAAGTCTGCTGCTGCTGCTGCTAAGTCACTTCAGTCGTCTCCAACTCTTCGCGAGCCCATGGACTGCAGCCCACCAGGCTCCTCCGCCCATGGGATTTTCCAGGCAAGAGTACTGGAGTGGGGTACGATCGCCTTCTCCGAGAGAGACCAGGCTCCCGCTGCAGGAAGATTAGAAAAGAAACCCAAGGCCAGGATTTCGAAAGCCTAGCCTTGGGTTTCTTTTCTAATCTTCCTACAGCAGGAGCCTGGTCTGCTGCTTCCTTCCTTCCCTATAAGACCTATTTTCCCCACTTTGAGAATTCAGTTCAGTTCAGTTCAGTCGCTCAGTCGTGTCCGACTCTTTGCGACCCCATGAATCGCAGCACGCCAGGCCTCCCTGTCCATCACCATCTCCCGGAGTTCACTCAGACTCACGTCCATCGAGTCCGTGATGCCATCCAGCCATCTCATCCTCGGTCGTCCCCTTCTCCTCCTGCCCCCAATCCCTCCCAGCATCAGAGTCTTTTCCAATGAGTCAACTCTTCGCATGAGGTGGCCAAAGTACTGGAGTTTCAGCTTTAGCATCATTCCTTCCAAAGAAATCCCAGGGTTGATCTCCTTCAGAATGGACTGGTTGGATCTCCTTGCAGTCCAAGGGACTCTCAAGAGTCTTCTCCAACACCACAGTTCAAAAGCATCAATTCTTCGGCACTCAGCCTTCTTCACAGTCCAACTCTCACATCCATACATGACCACAGGAAAAACCATAGCCTTGACTGACGGACCTTAGTCAGCAAAGTAATGTCTCTGCTTTTGAATATGCTATCTAGGTTGGTCATAACTTTTCTTCCAAGGAGTAAGCATCTTTTAATTTCATGGCTGCAGTCACCATCTGCAGTGATTTTGGAGCCCAGAAAAATAAAGTCTGACACTGTTTCCACTGTTTCTCCATCTATTTCCCATGGAGTGATGGGACCGGATGCCAAGATCTTCGTTTTCCGGATGTTGAGCTTTAAGCCAACTTTTTCACTCTCCTCTTTCACTTTCATCAAGAGGCTTTTTAGTTCCTCTTCACTTTCTGCCATAAGAGTGGTGTCATCTGCATATCTGAGGTTATTGAGATTTTTGCCGGCAATCTTGATTCCAGCTTGTGTTTCTTCCAGTCCAGCGTTTCTCATGATGTACTCTGCATAGAAGTTAAATAAGCAGGGTGACAATAATACAGCCTTGAGGTACTCCTTTTCCTATTTGGAACCAGTCTGTTGTTCCATGTCTAGTTCTAACTGTTGCTTCCTGGCCTGCATACAGATTTCTCAAGAGGCAGGTCAGGTGGTCTGGTATTCCCATCTCTTTCAGAATTTTCCACAGTTTATTGTGATCCACACAGTCAAAGGCTTTGACATAGTCAATAAAGGAGAAATAGATGTTTTTCTGGTACTCTCTTGCTTTTTTCCTGATCCAGCGGATGTAGTTTAGTCAATAGTTGCAAACGAAAATGTTTACGGAAGCCAGGCAGGTAATGCAAGGGAAGTTTCAAAACAGGAAGTGATGGCAACTGGAGCAAATCAGAGATCCAAGTGCCAACAGAGAACCACTTCTAATCAGCTCCAGCTGCTGACTAAAGAGCTGATTGTTCCAGAGGTGCCAGATCTTTATAGGAAATTTCCTGATTTAAAAAGTACTATGCAGGCCAAACAAAGATATCTGTGATCTAATATAGATCCTAGGCCATGAATCTGCCAAATTGGAAGAAAAAATGTTTCCTCCATGAGCAAGGCTCTATTCCTGTTCCTAGAAGAGAGTGAGCCCATTACTGTGCTGCAGGGTTTTCAGTTCTTCTCTCCTTCTGTGAGGTTGCAGGGCTTCACAGTTAGCTCAGTGGTAAAGAATCCACCTGCAATGCAGGAGATGCAGGAGACGTGGATTCAATCCCTGGGTTGGGAAGATTGCCGGAAGGAGGGCATGGCAACCCACTACAGTATTTTTGCCTGGAGAATCCAATGGATAGAAGAGCCTGGCAGCTATGGTCCACCAGAGTCACAAAGAGTCAGACATGACTGAAGCGACTTAACACACACATGAGTTTGCAGGAATCATGAAATCACTCCAATGACTGTTTAGTACCCAAAAATCAGCATTACTTGTTAATTTTGTTGGTATTTCTTCATTGGATAATTTGTCTTATTAACATCCCCACGTTTGCTAATTTTTACATTGAACATTTTTCTGTGTTTTTCTTCTCACTATTATTGTGTTGTAATACAACCTTAATTCTCCAAGTGGACCAGTTTCTCAGGGTTGTTAAATAAGCTTCAAAGTAGTTTTGAGATAGAAAAAATAAATACCTTTAAAATGTAAGGTTAAATGTTGGATAGGATTCCTGTGTAAATTAGAACAGAAATCAATGTATGCTCAGGCTAGGTATCTACCAGAGTAGAGAATTCAAATAAGTGTCCAAAATAAATATAAATATATGAACCATTGAATAGGAAGCACAAAGATCAGTTTCTGAAAACTGAGGATTTGAGGACCAGCAACCTATTCCTCTAATAATTTCCCATTATATAAATTTGACAAATAATGGCACAATCCATCAGTGTTTTATGTAATTTTCAAGGACAGCACAGTGAGCTTCTGCCTGAGTAATGAAAGTTTTACAAAACAAATAATGCTTTTCAGCACAAACTTGACAAATTGTGTCTCTAAAGGAGAAAAGGTAAAACCAAAGAACATCGCAGCATCCTGTAAAAACTGGGGCAGATCACTGTATTTCCAAGGTCTCAAGGTTAACAGCAAATATTACGTTTAGAGAGCAGACAGGACAAGCATGGTCAAACCCATTTTCCATTGACTGTGTTGCAAGTTATGTAATAGCAAGATCATGTAGTATGGAAGACTAGCCACGACTGTGTGTGCTAGGAATTGTCTCTCAAAGAGCCCTAGTGACTGAGGTCAGACGCCTGCCCACAAGAGCAAGCCTGTGTAGCCCAGACCAGCACAGTCCCTGAGCTGAGTGAGGTGTTGGGCCTCTCAGCCCTCTGACTCATGGAAGAAGTGGGGACCGCCTTCTGAAAAAAATAAACGTCAGCTTCAGTCTCTGTGGTTATTTTATACACAATATCCAGCACAGAATGAAAGTAAGAGATACACGAAAAAGCAGAGAAACATGACTGACTGAGGTGGAAAAACAGATAAAGAAATAGATCCACAAATATCCTAGCTATTTGAGTTGGCCAAAAATGGACTTCAAATGATTAGTATGAATAATAGAGGAAAATTTGGATTTAGTAAATGAAAAATGAAAATTTTCTTTTTCCCAGTTTTATTGAGATATAATTGACATATAACATTCTGCGAGTTCAGGGCATACAACATGGTTTGATATAAGTATATATTACAAAATAATTACTACAATATATGTAGTTAAAATTGATAACCTCACATCATCAGTTCAGTTGCTCAGCCATGTCCCACTTTTTGTGACCCCATGGACTGCAGCTTGCCGGCCTCCCTGTCCATCACCAACTCCCAGAGTGTACTCAAACTCATGTCCATTGAGTTGGTGATGCCATCCAGCCATCTCATCCTCTGTTATCCCCTTCTCCTNCCCACTTTTTGTGACCCCATGGACTGCAGCTTGCCGGCCTCCCTGTCCATCACCAACTCCCAGAGTGTACTCAAACTCATGTCCATTGAGTTGGTGATGCCATCCAGCCATCTCATCCTCTGTTATCCCCTTCTCCTCCTGCCTTCGGTCTTTCCCAGGATCAGGGTCTTTTCCAAGGAGTCAGTTCTTTGCATCAGGTGGCCAAAGGATTGGAGCTTCAGCTCCAGCATTGAATATTCAAGACTGAATAACCTCACATAGTTAACATTTTTATTGTGATGAGAACTTTTAAGATTTACTCTCTTAAAAACTTTCAAATACACAACACAGTATTGTTAACTATAGTTATCATACTGTACATTTCATTCCAGAACTAATTTATCTCATAACTGGAAGTTTTACCTTTTGACCATCTTCACCCATTCCCTCACCCTACAATTCCCACTTCTGGTAACTACCAATCTAATCTGTTCTCTGTTTCAATAAATTTGGTTTTTTTTAGATTGCACATATAAATGAAATCATACAGTATTTATCTTTGTCCGACTTACTTCCTTTAGCATAATACCCTCCAGGTCCACCCATGTTGTCATAAATGACAGAATTTCCCTCTTTCTCGTGGCTGAAATAATAATATCCCATTGTGTGTATATATGTATAAATAAATATATATATATATTTCATCTTCTTTATACATTCATTTGTTGATGGACATATGTTTTCATGTCTTGACTGTTGTAAAAAATGCTGCAGTGAACATGCAGGTGCAGCATCTCTTGAAGATCATGATTTCATTTCCTTCAGGAGCCTGCCCAGAAGTGGAACTGCTGGATTATATTGTTTCCGGTTCTGGGATTTTTCAGGAACCTCTACACTGTTTTCTGTAGCGTCTGCACCAATTTACATTCTTACCAATAGCATTCACAGAAGAACTCTACATAAAGGTCTTAATGACTCAGATAACCACGATGATGTGGTCACTCACCTAGAGCCACACATCCTGGAATGTGAAGTCAAGTGGGCCTTAGGAAGCACCACTAACCAACAAAGCTAGTGGAGGTAATGGGATTCCAGCTGAGCTATTTCAAATCCTAAAAGATGATGCTATTAGAGTGCTGTGCTCAATATGCCAGCAAATTTGGAAAACTCAGCAGTGGCCACAGGACTGGAAAAGGTCAGTTTTCATTCCAGTCCCAAAGAAGGGCAATGCCGAAGAATGTTCAAATGACCACACAATTGTACTCATTTCCCATGCTAGCGAGGTAATGCTCAAAATCCTTCAAGCTAGGCTTTGGAGTGCATGAAGTGAGAACTTCGAGATGTAGAGGCTGAATTTAGAAAAGGCAGAGGAAACAGATATCAAATTGCCAACATCCACTGGATTCTAAAAAAAGCAAAGGAATTTCAGAAAAACATCTACTTCTGCTTTATTGACCTCACTTTGACTGTGTGGCTCACAGTAAACTGTGGAAAATTCTTAAAGAGATGGGAATACCCAACCACCTTACCTGCCTCCTGAGAAATGTGTATGCAGGTCAAGAAGCAACAGTTAGAACTGGACATGGAACAAATTAGGACTGATTCCAAATTAGGAAAGGAGTATGTCAAGGCTGTATATTGTCACCCTGCTTATTTAATTTATATGCACGGTATATCCTGCAAAATGCTGGGCTGGATGAAGCACAAGCTGGAATCAAGACTGCTGGGAGAAATATCAATAACCTCAGATATGCAGATGACACCATCCTAATGGCAGAAAGCAAAGAGGAATTAAAGAGCCTCTTGATGAAGGTGAAAGAGAAGAGGAAAAAAGCTGGCTTAAAACTCAACATTCAAAAAATGAAGATCATGGCATCTGGTCCTATCACTTCATAGCAAATAGAAGAGAAAAAATGGAAACAGTGACAGACTATTTTCTTGGGCTCCAAAATCACTGCAGATGGTGACTGCAACCATGAAATTAAAAGATGCTTGTTTCTTGGAAGAAAACGTATGACAAACCTATACAGCATATTAAAAAAGCAGTCATATCACTTTGAGGAAAAAGATCCATATAGTCAAATCTATGATTTTTCCAGTAGTCATGTATGGATGTGAGTGTTAAACGGTAAAGAAAGCTGAGTGCCAAAGAATTGATATGCTTTTGAACTGTGGTAGTGGAGAAGACTCTTGAGAGTCCCTTGGATAGCAGGTGATCGAACCAGTCAATCCTAAGGCAAATCAACCCTGATAATTCATTGGAAGGACTGATCCTGAAGCTGAAGCTCCAATCCTTTGGCCACCTGATACAAAGAACTGACTCATTGGAAAAGATCCTGATGCTGGAAAAGATTGAAGACAGGAGGAAAAGGGAGCAACAATGGATGAGATGGTTGGATGGCATCACCTACTCAATGCACAGGAGTTTGAGCAAGCTCCAGGAGTTGGTGATAGACAGGGAAACCTGGTGTGCTGCAGTCCATGGGGTCACAAAGAGTCGGACAAGACTTGGTGACTGAACAACAAAAACCAATAGCATACCAAAGCATTCTCTTTTCTCCTCATCCTCACAAGCAGTTATTTCTTATCTTTTTGATAACAGCCATTCTGACAGGTATGAGGTGATAATTTATTGCGGTTTGGATTTGCATCCCCCTGATGATTAGGGATATTGAGCACCCTTTTCGTGTATCTGCTGGCCATCTGAATAGCTTCTTTGGGAAAAAAAAGTCTGTACAGATCTTCTGCCCATTTTTTAATTGGATTTTATTTTACATTGAGTTGCATATATTTTAAAGTCTTTATTGAATATATTGCAGTATTGTTCCTGTTTCATCTTTTGGTTTTTCTACCTCAAGGCATGTGGGATCCCAGCTTCCCAAACCAGGGGTAGAACATGCACCCCCATCATTGGAAGGTGAAGTCCCAGCCACTGGACTACCAGGGAAGTCCCAAATTGCATATATTTTAGATATTAAGTGCTATCACACAGATGATTTGAGAGTATTTTTTCCCATATCATAGGTTGCCTTTTCATTTCGTTGATGGTTTCTTTTGCTGTGAAGAGCTTTTTAGTTTGTTGTGGTCCTGTTTATTTTGGTTCCTGTTACTTGTTTTTTAGGTGACATACATAAACAATAATTTGAGTTTTATGGCTGCAGGTCTCACATTAGGTCTTTAATTCATTTCAAGTTAATTTTTGTGAGTTGCATAAGAATCTAGTTTCATTCTCTTGCATGCGCATATCCACTTTGCCCAGCACCATTTACTGAAGAGACTGTCTTTTCCTGACTGGGTATTCTTGACTCCATTATCAAATATTAGTTGACTATAAATATGAAGGTTTATTTCTGGACCCTCATCAGATCTCCAAATAGGTGCATGTATATTTACGATTGTTGTATCGTCTTGATGCATTTAATTCTTTATCAGTGTGCTCAGCTGCTCAGGCAAGTCCTACTCTCTGTGACCCTCTCATCTCTTGCCTCTCATTCATTGGCAGCCAGGTTCTTTACCCTAGTGCCACCTGGGAAGCCCCAGCACATATCCTCTCCATGCTGAATTCTTTATCATTATGTAATAACTTTCTTTGTCTCTTGTTACAGCTTTTGAGTTATAATCTATTTTGTCTGATAAAAGTATAGTTACTGCTTGTTTCTTTTAAATTCCACTGGCATGGAATACCTTCTTTCATCCTTTCACTTTGAACCTGTGTATGAGGTGTGGAGCCCACTGACCCTGCTGCTAGGAATGGGGGTCTTAAATGACTGATCCACAGCCCACACCCATGGCCTACCCCCATTTCTCTTCTTGGTAATCTCTGAGTTTGGGGCTTTTACTTTCCTAGTTGGGCTCTTGTGCACAGAAAGGAATCCTTATAATTAACTTGTTTTATAAAGGTAAAAACCTTGTTTTCCTTAAACATTTACAACTTATTTTTCATTTATAAATTTTATAATTTTAATAAAAAATAAGAACACTCATTTTCACTTGTGCTTTTTCAGTTAATTCATACAAGTACCATATTTAGGTATTTAACTTTAATCAAATTCCCTTGGCTGCTTCAAAGTACAGTTTTAATACAATTGACCCTCTCAAACATTTCAGATACACCAAGAGGATTACAAATATAAGAAACAAAATCTTCCTAAACATTTAAGCCACTCTTATCAATCTACGAAATCAGCCTTATAAGTTTTGTGGATAAAATCCTTTCAAGCCTTTCAAAAATCATTAAGAAAATTAATAAGAGTATGTACAGGACATCATAATGGTTATATTTAAACACAACTTATATAAAAGTACATTGAGTTTTAGAGATTATAAATTATTCATACTACTAACAGGAATAAAACAAGCATGTCAGACCAACTGATTTTCCAAGGTCAAAAACTTAGGACAGTGGCCTAAGTTCCAAGTGAAACATACTGGAAACCCAAGGACACCTAGCAGCTACTGGTTGAACACCTTCTTAAGGACAGATTTGGTCTTCCATAGCATCAGCAGCTTCTCAGTTCATGACTTTCAAAGATTTGACTAACCGTATGCAACTCAAATTAACCTATTTCAATTTTTGACAATCCAGTGATTTTTCTCCTCAAAAAGCAACCTGCCCTTAAGTTATTGAGTGCTTTCCAGGTCTTGGTTTTAAATTCCATTTTCTGTAATTCTTGTGTAAACTTTGGTACTAAAGCTAAGAATACTCTAATGGAATGTTGAGCCCCTCACTTAGCTGTAACCTTTGAAAACTTCTTTTTATCTTTCAAGCAGAATAGTTGGCAATCTAGGACACCTTTCCCCCCCCCTATATTATGCCATATAAGTAATGCATTTCTTTTCTTTATTCATTAAGGTAGACTGATTTGTAGGTGTCAAAATCTTACATTAGCAATTTGTGCCTGAGTCTTCTGAGAATTTCTAATTTAATTTCGTGTGGCTAAAAAAGAATTACAAAATGTCCAAGCTCGGTTTCTGCTATTAATTTCCTGGTAGGCTTTCTGGAATTATTAATGCTAGTCTGTGGAAGCTGATTTCAGATTACTTATTTCAGTTTTCTGCTGTCCATTACAGTCTTTCTACATATCTTTATCTCTGAAATGTCTACATTAAAAAATCTAGGAACTGCTGCTGCTGCTGCTGAGTTGCTTCAGTGGTGTCCGACTCTGTGAGACCCCATAGACGGCAGCCCAACAGGCTCCCCCGTCCCTGGGATTCTCCAGGCAAGAACACTGGAGTGGGTTGCCATTTCCTTCTCCAATGCACAAAAGTGAAAACTGAAAGTCTAGGAACTAGCACAATGCTTATCAAATAGTGTGTACTGAGCAATTATTGACTGAATGAAATGGATGATAAGTAGATCAACTATTATCTTTAGTCACTTGTACCTCAGTCATCCAGGTTACTTTTAGGAGAAATTTAACATATATGAAATGTTTCTCTTTTTTTAAAAAACATTTTTTTTTGATATGGACCTTTTTAAAAGTCTTTATTGAATTTGTTACAATATTGCTTCCGTTTTATGTTTTGGTATTTTGGGCAACTGAGGCCTGTGGGATCTTAGCTCCCTGACCAGGGATCAAACCTGCACCCCTTGCACTGGAAGGTGAAGTCTTAACCACTGGGCCACCAGGGAAGTCTGCAAGAAATGTTTCTTTAACTGCCTCTCCATTTGTGTTTTTTAAACTTAATACTTCATATCAGCTGTGGCATCAATTAGACTTATACCTTGACCTTTTAGTTTCTCATTTAATATAAAACAATTTTATCAAAATCCTGCAATGGATATTTTATTGTGGAGAGCAAACATTATAACCAAGGGTTTTTCAATTACCAAGTGATTTGTGAGACTAACCCCTTCCTGACCCTGTCCCTTCCCTGCTCCTGATTAATTAGATGATACCAGATCTGACTTTGGGTCAAAAGCAGAAAACACCAGATGGCATCATGTCTGCCTGGGGATGTAAGAAAAACAAGGTTCATTTGAGGAGGAGAGAGTATCAAGCAGGTTGTATAACATTAAAACTCTGAATGTGAACCATGGAGTCTGGATAAATTTCAATAACTTACCTACAGACTTTGAAGAGAAACTTAAAAATCTTGAAGTAACAATTAATACTTACGGAAAAAATGATAACACTTATGGATGAGTGATTAAGACTCCTTATGGCAAAGATTGCAGGCTGCTTGCCCAGTATGTAAACTCTCTTTCTTCCTTACTAACATAACTCTTGGAGAAGGAAATGGCATCCCACTTCAGTATTCTTGCCTGGAGAATCCCATAGACAGAGGAGCCTGGTGGGCTGCAGTGCATGGAGTCGCAAAAGAGCTGGACGTGACTAAAGTGACCAAGCAACAACAACATAACTCAGATTCTGTTCAGAAGGTCCGTGTGCCAAGCTAAAACATCTTTTTCCCAGCCTGCCTTGCAATTAAGGCAGTATTTATTGAAAGTTATGTAGAAGTCTTTGGTTCGTGTTTCCTGAAATTCTCTTTAAAGAGGGCCTGTCTTGGATGAAAGAAGAGGCTCTTTTGTCCCTTGTTTCCCTATTTTCCCAAAATGCAGATGTACTGGATGGAGCCCCGGCAGCCATCTTGTGACTTTGAAAATGGAAACAACATACTAAAGAATGCAGAGCAGAAATTTTAAAGGGCCTGGATCCCTCATGACTTTGTGGAACCACCTTACCAACTCCATACTGGCAGCCCAGTGGATTTTTAAGTTTTCATTTGTTCAAGCCACTGCAACAGGTTATCAGTACTAACTGATACATTCTAAAACTCTGCATGTTTACTACCTAATAATCTGAAGATCATAAGACAGACTTTTACTAACCACCTACTATGTATAGTAAACTGGGAAAGTTTCTCTGTAGGGAGCTTAAAAATGGATCAGACAAAGATCCTGTCTGTCACAAAGTCACTGTCTACTAAAAGAGCTAAGGCACGTCCTCCCTACAGTAGTGATACAAGAGATTACTAGAGACTGAAGAGGATGAAAGGGGAGCTGGCAGTAAGACATTAGTTTAGAAGAACATCCTGAAGAAGGTGAGGTATGTAGGTTTCAAACAAAGCAAGCTTGGAAAAAAAAATGTCATCAGACTACAGAAGAGAAGAAGAAAATGGCTCATATCCTTGAGAGAGGAATATGATTGAGAATTTCTTCTTTCTAACTATTTTCTACACAATTTAGTTGAATATAAGAGCCAGTGGAGGTCAAAACAAGAATGCCATTAGGAGTTTTGCCAACTCTTGAGCATTCCCGTGGAAGAAATTCCTCATCTCATATCAGAAGAAGGAAACTACTGAAGCAATATGACAGCTGTTACTTCCACTAAGTGGTAGCTCAACAATTTAGCCCTGGGACTGACAAGAGACAGAATTGATTGCCTGGCCGTTCATCAAATCCAGCAATGCAGGAAGTGAGCAGGTGTGCATCCTGGCACTCCCGAGTCCCTGGGTTCTTCTCCCACACTCAGTTGCTGTTTTTATAATACAGAGAGCATTTCCCCTGGTTACTGTGTATGAAAATAGTCTTCATAGCGTCTACCAAACTTATTTTACATTTATAATTTTGACCAGTCTTATAGGACTGTAGAGGGTCTCACTGTGGTTTTAAGGTGCATTTCCATGAATACAAAGCAGGGTAAACATCTTTGATGTGTTTATTACACAGTTTTTTGGTTTTTCCAGTAGTCATGTATGGTTGTAAGAGTTGGACCATAAAGAAAGCTGAGTGCCAAAGAATTGCTGCTTTTGAACTGTGGTGTTGGAGAAGACTCTTGCGAGTCCCTTGGACTGCAAGGAGATCGAACCAGTCAATCCTAAAGGAGATCAGTCCTGAATATTCATTGGAAGGGCTGATTCTTTGGCCAATCCTTTGGCCAAAGCTCCAATCCTTTGGCCACCTGATGCGAAAAACTGACTCACTAAAAAAGACCCTGATGCTGGGAAAGATTGAAGGCAGGAGGAGAAGGGGACAACAGAGGACGAGATCATTGGTTGGCATCACCTACTCAATAGACATGAGTCTGAGCAACCTCTGGGAGATGGTGAAGGACAGGGAAGCCTGGTGTACTGCAGTCCATGGGGTTGGGAAGAGTTGGACACGACTGAGTGACTGAACAACACCAACAATTACACATTTGGAGCAGCTTCCTGTTCAAGTCCTTTGTGCATTTTTCTAATGAGTTATCTGCCTTTTTCTCACTGGTAGTCATTAAAAAATTTATATATTCTTGATATGAGTCCTTTGTCAGTTATTTCATTACAAGTATCTCTAGTCTTCAGTCTTATGACGATGGGGAAGATGTCTTACTGATGAGCTCTTAATTTTAATGTTGTTTTACTTATTCATCTTTTTATGTTGAAATACATTTTATGTAATATTTAAGAAATCTTTCCTTACTCCCAGGTCTTGAAGATATCCTCCTGTATATTCTGTTGAGGTCTTCCCAGGTGGCGCTAGTGGTAAAGTATCTGCCTGCCAGTGCAGGTAGATGTAAGAGATCCAGGTTCAGTTCTTGGGTTGGGAAGATCCTCTGAAGAGGGCATGACAGCCCGCTCCAGTATCCTTGCCTGGAGAATCCCATGGACAGGGGAGCCTGGCAGGCTACAGTCGAAAGGGTCGCACAGAGTTGGACATGATAGCATATTCAAAAGCAGAGACATTACTTTGCTGACTAAGGTCCATCTAGTCAAGGCTATGGTTTTTTCTGTGGTCATGTATGGATGTGAGAGTTGGACTGTGGAGAAGGCTGAGCACCGAAGAATTGATGCTTTTGAACTGTGGTGTTGGAGAAGACGCTTGAGAGTCCCTTGGACTGCAAGGAGATCCAACCAGTCCATTCTGAAGGAGATCTGCTGCTGCTAAGTCGCTTCAGTCGTGTCTGACTCTGTGCGACCCCACAGACGGCAGCCCACTGGGCTCCGCCATCCCTGGGATTCTCCAGGCAAGAACACTGGAGTGGGTTGCCATTTCCTTCACCAATGCAGGAAAGTGAAAAGTGAAAGTGAAGTCGCTCAGTCGTGTCTGACTCAGCGACCCCATGGACTGCAGCCCACCAGGCTACTCCGTCCATGGGAGTTTCCAGGCAAGAGTACTGGAGTGGGATGCCATTGCCTTCTCCTCCGAAGGAGATAAGCCCTGGGATATTTCTTTGGAAGGAATGATGCTAAAACTCCAGTACTTTGGCCACCTCATGCAAAGAGTTGACTCATTGGAAAAGACTCTGATACTGGGAGGGATTGGGGGCAGGAGGAAAAGGGGACGACAGAGGATGAGATGGCTGGATGGCCTCAATGACTCGATGGATGTGTCTGAGTGAACTCCGGGAGTTGGCGACGGACAGGAAGGCCTGGCGTGCTGCGATTCATGGGGTCGCAAAGAGTCGGACACAACTGAGTGACTGAACTGAAAGTGTCTTAGCACCTGATCTATTGAAAGTACTATAGTTTTGGTTTTCATGTATATTTGCTTATAACTGATTTTTACATGTAATGAAAGATATAGGACCATCATATTCAGGGTTTTTCTCATATGAAATCCCAATTATTCTGGGACTAGTTAATGAAAAGCCATCCTTTTGACACTTACTTGCAGTGGCAGCTCCATCGACTTATTGAGTGTCCACAGGTGTGTAGGTTTATGTCTGTGTGCTCCCTCTGGCCCACTGATCTAATTGTCTGTTCCTGAACCAATAAACAGCTTCTTATATTACAGTGTTGTTTTAAGTCTTGACATCTTATGGGGCAAATATGCCCATGTAGTTTGTTACAGTTTTCTAAACCCTTTCCAGTTCCATATAAACTTTAAAATGTTATCCTAGTGTAACAACCACATAAAGTATTGTTTTTATTGTGATTACATTGTATCCATATATTAACTTGAGGAAAACTGATATATTTATATTAGTCAACCTTCTAACCCATAAGTTTATTATATTTCTCTATATCTTCTTTGATATCTCTCAGTAAGATTTTAAAATTTTCTCTATAATATCTGTTGTTAGATTTTCTTCCTAGATCCTTTGTATATTTTGGTACCATTGTAAATAGTATCTTTTACTTTTTTTCATTTTGCAGATTTTTGATGCTGATATGTAGAAATGCAATTGATTTTTTTGTATCCAGTAAACTTAACTCTCTTATTAAGTCTAACAAAATATATCTTTAGTTTTATTTTGAATTATCTATTATATAGATAATATATATGAACATTGAGGTTAAAGCGTCTGCCTCCAATGCGGGAGACTTGGGTTCGATCCCTGGGTCGGGAAGATCCCCTGGAGAAGGAAATGGCAACCCACTCCAGTATCTTGCTTGGAGAATCCCATGGACTGAGGAGCTTGGTGGGCTTCAGTCCACGGGGTCACAAAGAGTCGGACACGACTGAATGACTTTACTTAATACTTACTTAATATTCTAATAATAGTTTTGTTCTTTCCTTTCTAGTTCTTACACTTTTTTTTCCCTTATACTTACTTCATTGGCTAGAACCACTGCTACAATGAAAACAGTGATGAGGATAGTAGTAATTCTTGTCTTGTCCTGTTCTCAAAATATCACCATTAAGAACATTTGCTGTATGACTTTTGAAGATAACTTTTAAGAATGTACCCTTTCATTCTCACTTTGAGTAGAATTTTTTTTAATCATGAAAGTATGTTGGATTTTATTAAATGGTTTTTCTACATTTACTGAGAAAATGTTATGATTTTCTTCTTTAATATGGTAGCATGGTGGATTATATCAATTCATCGTCTAGTGTAAAACAACCTTCAATGCCTGGGATATAACCAACTTGGTCATGATGTGTTATCCCTTTTATATACTGCTAGATTCACCTTGCCGGGGAAGGCAATGGCACCCCACCCCAGTACTCTTGCCTGGAAAATCCAATGGACGGAGTAGCCTGGTGGGCTGCAGTCCATGGGGTCGCTGACAGTCGTAAGACTGAGCGACTTCACTTTCACTTTTCTCTTTCATGCATTGGAGAAGGAAATGGCAACCCACTCCAGTATTCTTGCCTGGAGAATTCCAGGGACGGGGGAGCCTGGTGGGCTGCCGTCTATGGGGTCACACAGAGTCGGACACGAGTGAAGTGACTTAGCAGCAGCAGTAGCAGATTCACCTTGCAGATATTTAGGATTTTTGTGCCTATGTTCATCTAGGAGATAGCCTGTAATTTTCTTTTCATGAACTGTGTTTGCCAGGTTTTAGTATCAAGGTTATACTAGTCTCAAGAGTTGGTGAGTCCTCTTTTTCTATTTTCTGAAAGAATTTAAGATTAATAGTATCTTTTTTCATGAGTGTTCGGTAGAACTTGCTGGTGAATTTGAGCCTCGGACTCTTTCAGGATGAGCATTTTGGGCTGTGGATTTCATTTCTCTTAATTATTAGAAATAGGAAGGATGAACATATGGCTTACCCTCCAAAATGTAACACTTCTGAGAATTAAAAGGGTCATTAAAACAATGAATATATATTAATCAATGATGGGCATAAACTGGGACTGTTTTGGGCAAAGTGAGATTTATGGATATCACAATAGTAAGATTTCCTATTTCTCCTTTTTTATTTCCTATTTCTTTCTGAAAAAAATAAGTTATGTATTTTTTTTAACTGACCAATTTGTCTAAATTTTTCAAGTGTATTGGTACAGAGATTTCGTATCAATCTTCTTTTTACTTAACATGTTCCTCCCCCAACACACACACATCAGCTTTACTGAGGACCATGTTATTGTCTTATTTATATTTGTTTGTGACATCTGTAAGTGTGTCTGTTTTTTGCTTCTGGATATTGGTTATTTGTGCCTTAGTTTCTTGATCACTCTTGATAGAGATATTGTTATTTGTTAAAATCAACAAGCAACTTTTGGCTTTGTTGAACATCTCTGTTATGTAATTGTTTTCTGTTTTTAAAGTGTCTCCTTTTGTCTTCATTACTTCTTTCTTGCTGATACAGCTCTAACTTCTTCAGATGAGTATTTAGTTACTTAGGTTTCAGACTGTCTGAAGGCAACTCACTTTGGGATTGTGTGTTACTCTTTCTGTACTGCATTCATAAATTTTGACATGAAATATTATTCTGTTCAACATATTTTCTTAATTTTGCTTTGATGCGTGGTCATTTTAGGTCTCTAGCATCTGGGGTTTTTTCCTCTTTCTAATTTTTCTGATTTCTAGTTTGTCTTATGTACAGCCATGCTCTGTATGGTTTTGAACTGTTGAAATATACCGAGACTTGCTTTATGGTTCATTTATGTTTTGTAAATGTTCTGTATGCACGAAAAAATAATGTATTCTACAGTAGTTATGTAGAGATGTCAGTATGTCAATTTCATTATTTTATTCAAACTTTTTCATGTCTACTCATTTTTTTTTTTTCTGTTGGTAACTAAGAGATGTAGTGCCAAAAGCAGCACTCCTTCTATCCTTATAGATTTGTCTGTTTCTCTTCGAAGTTCTGTCAGTGTTACATATCCTGAATTCAGTTCAGTTCAGTAAATCAGTCATGTCCAACTTGTTGCAACCCCATGGACTGCGGCACACCAGGCTTCCCTGTCCATCACCAACTCTCAGAACTTGCTCAAACTGATGTCCATCGAGTCAGTGATACCATTCAACCATCTCATCCTCTGTCACCCCCTTCTCCTCCTGCCTTCAGTCTTTCCCACCACCAGGGACTTTTCCAGTGAGTCAGTTCTTCATATCAGGTGGCCAAAGTATTAGAGCTTCAGCTTCAGCATCAGTCCTTCCAATGAATATTCAAGACTGATTTCCTTCAGGACGGACTGTTTGGATCTCCTTGCAGTCCAAGGGACTCTCAAGAGCCTTCTCTGACACCATAGTTCAAAAGCATAAATTCTTCAGCAGTCAGCTTTCTTTGTGTTCCAACTCTCACATCAATACATGATTACTGGAAAAACCATATAGCTTTGACTAGATGGGCCTTTGTTGGCAAAGTCATGTCTTTGCTTTCTGATATGCTTTTTAATATGCTGGGCTGGTCATAGTTTTTCTTCCAAGGAGCAAGTGTCTTAATTTCATGGGTGAAGTCACCATTTGCAGTGATTTTGGACTTGGACTATAGCTCAGTCAAGTCTAACTCTTTGCGAGCCCATGGACTGTAGCCTGCCATGCTCCTCTGTCCATGGGATTCTCCAGGCAAGAATACTGGAGTGGGTTGTCATTTATTTTGGAGCCCAAGAAAATAAAGTCTCTCATGGTTTTCACTGTTTCTCCATCTATTTGCCATGAAGTGATGGGACTGGATGCCATGATGTGCCTTTTTTGAATGCTGAGTTTTAAGCTAGCTTTTTCACTCTCCTCTTTCACTTTCATTAAGAGGCTCTTCAGTTCCTCTTTCCTTTCTGCCATTAGGGTGGTGTCATCTGCATATCTGAGGTTATTGATATTTCTCCCAGCAATCTTGATTCCAGCTTGTGCTTCATCCAGCTTGGCATTTTGCATGATGTACTCTGCATATAAGTTAAATAAGTATGGTGACATATATACAGCCTTGACATAATCCTTTCCCAATCTGGAACCAGTCTATTGCTCCATGTCTGTTTCTAACTGTTGCTTCTTGACCTGAATACAGATTTCTCAGGAGGCAGGTAAGGTGGTCTGGTATTCCTATCTCTTTAAGAATTTTCCACAGTTTTTTGTGATCCACACGGTCAAAGGCTTTGGTATAGTCAATAAAACAGAAGTGTATATTTTTCTGAAACTGTCTTGCTTTTCCTATGATCCAAAGAATGTTGGCAATTTGATCTCTGCTTCCTCTTCCTTTTCTAAATCCAGATTGAACATTTGGAAGTTCTTGGTTCATGTACTGTTGGAGCTTTGCTTGGAGAATTTTGAGCATTACTTTGCTAGTGTGTGAGATGAGTGCAATTGTGCAGTAGTTTGAACATTCTTTGGCATTGCCTTCCTTTGGGATTGGAATGAAAACTGACTTTTTCCAGTCCTATGGCCACTGCTGAGTTTTCCAAAGTTTCTGGCATATTGAGTGCAGCCCTTTGACAGCATCATCTTTTAGGATTTGAAATAGCTCAACTGGAATTCCATCACCTCCACTAGCTTTTTTGTAATGATGCTTCCTAAGGCCCACTTGGCTTCGAATTCCAGGATGTCTGGCTTTAGGTGAGTGATCACACCATGGTTTTCTGGGTCATTAAGATCTTTTTTGTATAGTTCTGTGTATTCTTGACACCTATTCTTAATATATTCTGCTTCTGTTAGGTCCATACTGTTTCTCTCCTTTATTGTGGCCATTGTTGCATGAAATGTTTCCTTGGAATTTTTCTCTAATTTTCTTGAAGAGATCTCTAGTCTTTCCCATTCTGTTGTTTTCTATTTCTTTGCATATCCTGAGGGTATATGTTGAAAAATACACAAATTGAAGATTGTCCTATAGTTTCAGCAACGGAACTTTTTATTAACCATGAATCAATACTCTTTGTATGTATGCATGCTATGCATGCTAAGTTTCTTCAGTTGTGCCAGACTCTACGACACTATGAACTGGAGCTTGCCAGGATCCTCTGTCATGCCATCCTCCAGGGGATCTTCCTGACCCAGGGATGGAACCCGTGTCTCTTATGTCTCCTGCACTGGCAGTCAGGTTCTTTACCACTAGCACCACCTGGGAAACGCTTGACCTCCTTTACTGCTGCAATTTTATTTTCTTTTAAAATATCTTCCTCCTTAATATAGCTATACTAGTTTTCTTTGGTGTAGAGTGTATAAAGAAGTCTTATTTAATAATGTCACTTCCAAATTTTCTCTATCCTTAATCCTTATACTTCTAAGATACGTTTCTTGTAAACAACACACAGGTAGAATTTGTCTTTATGAAGTCTGAAAATCTTTGTTTTTTGACTGGGGCATTTATTTCATTATATAAAATGTAATTAGTACTACATTGTGAATGCCATGATATTGTACCACTCCTAAAGGCACAGTTCACATTGTACATATATTTGCACTTAGGTCTGAAAACTTATTTTGTGCTTTCTACTTGTCATACCTGTTGCACTTTTTTGTCTTTTTTATTTTTATCTTATTTTGAATTTACTGAGTATTTCAGTTATTACAATGTTGTCCCCTCTAATGTTGCTCCTTGGAAGGAAAGCTATGGCAAACCTAGACAGTATATTAAATACATTATTTTGACAACAAAGGTCTGAAGAGTCAAAGGTGTGGTTTTTCTAGTAGTCATGTACAGATGTGAAAGTTGCACCATAAAGAAGGCTGAGTGCCAAAAAATTGATGCTTTTGAATTGTAGTACTGGAGAAAACTCTTGAGAGTCCTTTGGACTGCAAGGAGATCAAACTAGTCAATCCTAAAGGAAACAGTCCTGAATATTCATTGGAAGGACTGGTGCTGAAGCTGAAGCTCCAATACTTTGGTCACCTGATGCAAAGAGCTGACCCACCAGAAAAGACCCTGATGCTAGGAATAATTGAAGGCAAAAGGGAGAAGGGAGAGGATGTGATGGTTAGATAGCATCACCAACTCAGTGGACATGAAATTTACCAAACTCTGAGAGATAGTGAAGGACAGGGGAGCCTGGCATGCTGCAGTCTATGAGGTCATAAAGAGTCTAGCAACTCAACAACAGTCACCCAGCTAAGTAGTTTAAGAAGTTATACATTCTGTTCATTTCTTTTAGTAGTTGTCCTTGAAATTATAATATGCTTACTTAAGTTAATGAAGTCTGAATAAATCCCTTAATTTCTTCCTGCATAATAAAAGAAACTTAGAACAGTTCCCAACTTATAATCATTTTTCCACGAATTTTAGCTATTCTTGTTTAACCCTGAAGACATTATTATTATTCTTTTATTAATCAATAACTGCTTAGATTCGCTTTACTGTTTATCCCTGTGTCTTAAACCTGCCATCTAAGGAAAACTTTCCTTCTGACAAATGTGTCATTTCAAATTTTGTCTGCTGAAAGTCTGCTGAAGACAAGCTAAAATTTGAAGACAAATTTGTTTGACTGAAAATGTCTTTGTTTCACCATCATTCTTAAAAGATATTCTCAGTGGCTGTAGAATTCGACTCTGACTCTTATTTTCCTTTAGTGCTTCTGGCTCCTGTTACTGCTCCTGATAGACCAGCATCAGTGTAATCCCTGCTAATGCTTCCTCTCTTAAAAAACAAAAATTATTTATTTATGGCTGTGCTGGGTCTTCCGTTGCAGTGTATGGGCTTTCTCCAGTTGCGGTGATGGGGGACTACTCTCTAGTTGCTGTGGGGAAGCGTCACATTGCAGTGGCTTCTCTTGTTCTGTTGCAGGGGCTTATTGCTCCACGGTACATGGGATCTTTCCAGATCAGGGATCTAACCCATGTCCCCTGCATTGGAAGGAGGATTCTTAACCACTAGACCACCAGGGAAGCCTGTTCTTTTTTTTTTAACTTGAATTTGCTGTGCACCAGCAACTATTTTTTTTAAATATTTATTTTGGCTTCACTGGTTTACAGCATGGAAAGCTGTATTGCAAGGCATTTCAGATTCCCACTGGAGATGTAAGAATGCTTAGCAAAATTAAACAAATTGAAAAGGTAGGCAAGTATCAACTCTGGGTAAAATTAAAAGTTGTATATGAAGGGAAACAGCTCAACTGGAATTCCATCACCTCCACTAGCTTTGTTCTTAGTGATGCTTTCTAAGGCCCACTTGACTTCCCATTCCAAGATGTCTGGCTCTAGATTAGTGATCACATCCTCATGATTATCTGGGTCGTGACGATCTTCTCTGTACAGTTCTTCTGTGTATTCTTGCCACCTCTTCTTAATATCTTCTGCTTCTGTTAGGTCCATACCATTTCTATCCTTTATCGAGCCCATCTTTGCATGAAATGTTCCCTTGGTATCTCCAATTCTCTTGAAGAGATCTCTAGTCTTTCCCATTCTGTTGTTTTCCTCTATCTCTTTGCATTGATTGCTGAAGAAGGCTTTCTTATCTCTTCTTGCTATTCTTTGGAACTCTGCATTCAGATGCTTATATCTTTTCTTTTCTCCTTTGCTTTTCGCCTCTCTTCTTTTCAGTGCTATTTGTAAGGCTTCTCCAGACAGCCATTTTGCTTTTTTGCATTTCTTTTCCATGGGGATGGTCTTGATCCCTGTCTCCTGTACAATGTCACGAACCTCATTCCATAGTTCATCAGGAACTCTGTCTATCAGATCTAGGCCCTTAAATCTATTTCTCACTTCCACTGTATAATCATAAGGGATTTGATTTAGGTCATACCTGAATGGTCTAGNTGAAGAAAGCTGAGCGCCGAAGAATCGATGCTTTTGAACTGTGGTGTTGGAGAAGACTCTTGAGAGTCCCTTGGACTGCAAGGAGGTCCAACCAGTCCATTCTGAAGGAGATCAACCCTGGGATTTCTTTGGAAGGAATGATGCTAAAGTTGAAAATCCAGTACTTTGGCCATCTCATGCAAAGAGTTGACTCATTGGAAAAGACTCTGATGCTGGGAGGGATTGGGGGCAGGAGGAGAAGGGGACGACCGAGGATGAGATGGCTGGATGGCATCAAGGACTCGATGGGCGTGAGTTTGAGTGAACTCCGGGAGATGGTGGTGGACAGGGAGGCCTGGCGTGCTGCGATTCATGGGGTTGCAAAGAGTCAGACACGACTGAGCGACTGGACTGAACTGAACTGATATGAAGGGAAATATAATCATGGTACAATACTATGGTCAGTGCTTAGTCAGTCAGTTGTGTCTGACTCTTTCAGACCCTAGGGACTGTAGTCCACCAGGCTCCTCTGTCCCTGGAATTCTCGAGGGAAGAATACTGGAGTGGGTTGCCATTCCCTTCTCCAGAGGATCTTCCCAACCCAGGGATTGAACTTGCATCTCTTGAATTGCAAAGTTTTTTTTTTTTTACCACTGAGCCACCAAGGGAAGCCCCACTAAACAATCTTAAATAGTCCCAATAAGTAAGTATATAGATTAACCAGTAGTGTTGATGATCCACATAGCAGGATGTGTGAATCTCTTGCCTGAGGTCACTGTAATAAGGAGCCTGGTGGGGAGGAGAGCTTAGTGGCTCAGCACTCAGTGTACAGGCTTTCCCACATTCCTCCCCCTTTCAGCCTGACAGCCGACCCTACTGTACTGATTCCACTCTAGTTTCTCTCCTGGAACATTCCTCCATTTCTGCAGGATAAAGGAAGAGTGGTTGCCTAACAGATGGGGTGGGAGGGGATACCAAAAGAAATGACATTTCTTATTTGATCTTTCGAATGAAGTCCCTATGTTCCGTGCTTCTTGTCTCCATCATCCGTGGTACCAGGTGCCTCCTCGGTATTCCTTAGCATCTCTGCAGGGGAAGAGAGCCTGCTTCATGACACCACCCTGGGTAGGTTCTTGGGTTCATGAACCCCTTCCTTCTGCTGAAACGTTTACTACTTTTATGCTGCTTTCAATTTCTTCTTTTTAAAAAAAAGTGACAAAACACTGTTATTGATTTCCTTTTTTTAAAAAAAATGTGGGCCACTTTCAAAGTCTTTATTGAATTTGCTGGGCTTCCCTGGTGGTGGCTTGGACAGTAAACAATCAGCCTGCAATATAGGAGACCTGGGTTGGATCCCTGGGTTGGGAAGATCCCCTGGAGAAGGGAATGGGAACCCACTCCAGTAATCTTGCCTTTGAGAATTCCATGGACAGAAGAGTCTGGAGGGCTACAGTCCATGGGGTCGCAGAGTCGGACACAACTGAGAGACTAATACTAAATTTGTTACAATACTGCTTATGTTTTTGTTTAGGTTTTTTGGCCCCAAGACATGTGGGATCTTAGCTCCCCAACTAGGGATCAAACCTGTATTCCCTGGATTGAAAGGCTGAGTCTTAACCACTGGACTGCCAAGAAAGTCCCTGCTTTCAGCTTCTGGAATGGATTTTAGATATCTCCAGGTTTCAAGGGGAGAAGGCAATGGCAACCCACTCTAGTACTCTCGCCTGGAAGATCCCATGGACGGAGCCTGGTAGGCCGCAGTCCATGGGGTTGCGAAGAGTCGGACACGACTGAGCGACTTCACTTTCACTTTTCTCTTTCATGATTGGAGAAGGAAATGGCAACCCACTCCAGTATTCTTGCCTGGAGAATCCCAGGGACAGAGGAGCCTGTTGGTTGGGCTGCTGTCTATGGGGTCGCGCAGAGTCAGACACGACTGACGCGACTTAGCAGCAGCAGCAGCAGGTTTCAAGGAAGATGGAATTTTTATTTCCCTTTCTTACGCTTGTCCTTTTTTTTTGGTTGTGCCAGGCGTTTGTTGTGGTATGCGCCAGGTGTTCATTGAGGCATGTGGGATCTTTTAAACTTGTTTCACATTGGAGTATACATGTGGAATTTGGGCTGCTGTCTATGGGGTCGCGCAGAGTCAGACACGACTGACGCGACTTAGCAGCAGCAGCAGCAGGTTTCAAGGAAGATGGAATTTTTATTTCCCTTTCTTACGCTTGTCCTTTTTTTTTGGTTGTGCCAGGCGTTTGTTGTGGTATGCGCCAGGTGTTCATTGAGGCATGTGGGATCTTTTAAACTTGTTTCACATTGGAGTATACATGTGGAATCTTTAGCTGCAGCATGTGAACTCTTAGTTGCCACATGTGGGATCTAGTTCTTCTGACTAGGGATCGAACCTGGCCCCTGCATTCAGAGTATGGGAGTCTTAGCTACGGACTACCAGAAAAGTCCCTGTGCTTATCCTTTTAAGCTGATTTTCAAGAGAGAAGAAAAAGGGGGAAAGAATGTCACCACCTTAAAACTGAAAGTCCATGTTGTGGGTAACACTTAACATGTGGGCAAGAGCCCAGGAAGATCACTGTTGACATGAACTGGAGGGATGGGAATACAATCTAGCATCTCCACATGACTGTGGACAGGTCCTTTCCTAAAAGGACCTCAGCACCTGGTGGGTGAGTCACAGCTCCCACCACTCCTTGTGGACAAACCCCGGCCACCTTTAGGCTGTGACTTCCTCACCCCACTGGCTTTGGGTATGTGAGTCCAGGCCCAGTGAGTGACACATGACAGGGAAAAGTCACTGAAAGAGATGAGGCCAGGGGACTGGAGGCAAGACACATTGAAGTCTTTTAAAACTATACTGGAAATAAGGAAACAAGACGTCATTTTCTTCTGAAGCACTGGCTATCTTCTGAGAATCTGCAGCACATTTTAATGCCTTTGACTTTGTAAAATGATGTCAGTTTTCCAGCTGTAGTATTTATCTACACTGCATGCAAAACTCCATGGGTAGTTTTCCCTCATTTGCTAGGATAATGAAATACTTTATGAAAAGTCATAGAGTCTTTCATTTTGGATTTGTGCCCTCACACAAATTCAACAAATATTTATTGAGTGCCTGCTATATACCAGACCCAGTTCTTTTTGTTTTGGAGGTATAGTAGTAAACCCTTTTCCCTGGACTTGGGCTTTGAATGGTGGTTAAGTTTTAGAATTCAACCTCTTTACTTGATATAGTTCTGTTCAGATTTTCTGTTTGTTCTTGAGTCAGTTTCAGTAGTTTGGTCTTTCTGGACCTTTTCCCATTTCATCCAGGTTATTTAATTTGTTGGCATACAATTATTATAGTATTCCATTCAAATCCTTTTTATTCCCATAAGATTGGTAGTGATGTCCTTTCTTTCATCCCAAATATAAGTAATTTGCATTTTCCTCCCTTTGGCCCCTTTGGTGTTTAGCTAAAGGTTTGTCAATTTTATCGATTTCTTCTAAGAACCAGCTTTACCTTTTGCTAATTTTTCTGTTTTTCTATTCTCTATTTTGGTTCTTTCCACTCTATATTATTTTTTTTCCTTTTGCTTGCTTTAGGTTTACTGTACTCTTCTGATTTGTTAAAATGGAAGGTTAGGCTATACATTTCAACTCTCTCATCTTTAAACTATTGAGATCACAATTTAAAATTTTCTTCAGAGCACTGCTTTAGCTGCATCCAAGTCCTATGTTATACTTTTTATCTCAGTCATAATTTTTTCTAATTTTTCTTATGATTTCTTCTTTGCTCCATTGGTTATTTGGTTTGGGGGTGTTTTAATTTTCATGTTTTTGAATTCCCCAAATTTCCTTCTATTACTGGTTCCTAATTTGATTCCGTTGTGGTTGGAGAACATACTTTGTATGATCTTATTACTTTTAAATTTATTGAGAGCTTGCTTTGTGGCCTAATGTATCCTGAAAAATGTTCTATGTGCATTTGGAAAGCATGTGTATTTGACCATGCTGAGTGCAAATGTTCCACAGATGTATTGGGTCTAGTTGAATATTGGTGTTGTCCTCGACTTCTTTTTCCTTGTTGATCATCTGCCTTATTCTATCCATTACGGAAAGTGAAGGTGTTGAAATCTCCAGTTATTATTGTTGAATTGTTTAGTTTTCTCCTTTGATTCTGTCAGTTTTTGCTATTTTGGGGTTCAGCTGTTATGCACACAAGTGCTTCCCTTTTAAAAAATAGATTGGTATTTACTTTTTTTAATGTTTCTTTCTTTTTGCCTGTGCTGGGTCTTCACTGCTGCACCCTGGGGCTTTCTCTAGTTGCGGGCTTCTCATTGTGGTGGCTTCTTTTGTTGTGGAGCACAGGCTTTAGGGCACTGGGGATTCAGTACTTGTAGCTTCCAGGCTCTAGAGCAGAGGCTCAACAGTTGCCCAGTGGCATGTGGGATCTTCCTGGAGAGGGATCCAACCTGTGTCTCCTGCATTGGTAGGCAGATTCTTTACCCCTGAGCCAGCAGGGAAGCCACACAGGCGTTTCTTAAATGTTATGTTTTCTTGATGGATTGACCTGTTTGTTAGTATAAAATGTTCTTTGTTTCTAGGAACAATTTATAGCTGAAAGTCTAGTTTGTTTGATATTAGTATAGCCACTTTTTCTTTCTTTTTACGTGGTATATGTCTGTTTTTTTACTTTCAACCAATTTGTGACTTTAAAGTGTCTCATAGACGGTATATAGTTGGATTGTGTTTTTATATATATTTTGTCAATCTCTGTCTTTTGATTGGAGTATTTAGTATATTTACATTTAATGAAATTACTGATAAGGCAGGATTTATGACTGCCATTTTGCTATTTGTTCTCTATATATGTCTTTTTGTTAATCTTTTTCCTTATTATTGCCTTCTTTTGTGCTATATATTTTCTACTGTAGCATTTTAATTTCTTTGTTGTTTCTTTTACTGTATTTTAAAGAGTCATTTTTAATGGCTGTGTTGGGGATTACAATTAACTTAAAATAATATAGGTAGAATTAATACTAGCTTAATTTCAGTAGTATACCCAAATTAAGCTCCAGTTGTGCTCCATTCTCTCTCTTCTCCTTTGTGCTATTAGTATTATTATCATTCCAATTACATATAAGTACATATATATAAATGCACACTGTTTATTTAACTTATATTTAGAGTACATCATGTGAAATGGCAGGTTGGATGAATCACAAGCTGGAATCAAGATTTCTGGGAGAAATATTAACAACCTCAGATATGCAGATGATACCACTCTAATGGCAGAAAGTGAAGAGGAACTAAAGAGCCTCTTGANGAGTACATCATGTGAAATGGCAGGTTGGATGAATCACAAGCTGGAATCAAGATTTCTGGGAGAAATATTAACAACCTCAGATATGCAGATGATACCACTCTAATGGCAGAAAGTGAAGAGGAACTAAAGAGCCTCTTGATGAGGGTGAGCGTGAAAAAACTGGCTTAAAACTCAACATTCAAAAAACTAAGATCATAGCATCTGGTCCCATCACTTCATGCCAAATAGAAGGGGGAAAAGTGGAAGAAAGGACAGAGTTTATTTTCTTCTTTTTATGCCTTCAATATTCTGGTAGGTAACTTACAACTCTTCCTTTGCCTTCACTTTCTGCTGGCTCAGAACCTCTAAGTCAACATGAAGTGAGAGATTAGGGCCTTCTCAGATGTTTCAAGAGTGTGCACAGTCTTGCACTGTGCATGGCATTCTGGATTCCCGGGAATATGTCAGAGCTAGCTTTCAAGGCACCCTATGGACTCTCATTCCCCATTTTTGCTTTCATTTTTTGGTTAACCTCTTGTTAGCCCCAATTGGTTTTACCACCTCAGGCAGCTGTGATGTTAAACAACTGCTGTTGATTGTTTTTGACAAATGCCCTAGGGATAGGACTTTTTGCACAGAGTGAATTCTGAAGCAGGTCAAATAAAGACAAGCCCTGTGAATGGAGCTGCCAACAGGTCAAATAATGACAACTCTCTAGGGATGGGGTTTTAGGAATATCTAAATCCATTCTTCCCATCCAGTGGCTGCGAGTCTACTGGGTTTCAAAGCTACTATTGTTATGAGGCTATTAGTTGCCAAGGCTACCACAGAACTGGATAGGAGGGGTTGGGAATTGGGCAAGTTACAATGCCATCAGGGTCACTGTTCCTATCAGGCTTCAGTCATTTTTATTGAAAAACAATCTTTGGATGGTTAGAAGCCTTTGGTTAATGTCCAGAGTTCTGAAAAGGTTGATTTGACCATTTAAGCCAGTATTCTGTTTTTTTACAGAGAATCAGATTTTTTTGCCATTCTGGAAGTGCTTCTGCCAGATTTATTTTTATCTCTCTTTATCCTGAATAGATCCCCTCAACCTCAAGTTCTCTAAATCCCTGATAGTGCAGTATTTTCATCAAACATCTTATATCTTACATTTTCATCAAATATCTTACAACAATATAGCAGGGTGGTACCGAAGACCGAGCACATGTAAGAAGTGGTAAGTAGATAAGTACAGGTCCCAATGTCTTTTCAAAGGTCTTCTCCCTAGTATGTACATTTGAAGTGTGAAAGATCTTCCAATCCCTCATTTTATGGGAGAGCTAAAACCTCTGAATAAACAAAAGTGAAATAGATTCAGACCTAGTTTTCTACCAAAGTGGCTGTGAAATTAAGTTAAAAGCCTAAACTAGGAGATTGTTTTGTTCTAATTTTCCTCTGTGCTAATTATTTTGGAAATGAAGCATTTAAGCACAGGTACATGAGGGACACACTGCAGAGAGAGTGGGATGACATTTGATCATTCTGCCCGGTGGGTGAACTTGTTATTTGTGCTCTTCATATACACAGACAGACATACACAGACTGCTTCCAGGCAGTCCTTGCTTTGAGGGTTCAGATATGCCTGAAGTCAGCTACCAGAGTTTAATTCAATAATACCAGTGGATCAATGATATGGTTCGAATTTCAGTTATCATGGCATACTGTGAGTAAATGTGTCTAGTACCAGTTCATCTAGTACCAAGTTGACACCAGCATTTTAGTCCAGAAATCACCACACAACAGGTGCAACATGGCCAGAGAGCAATTGAAGCAATTCTTCAGAGGTGTCAGTATTTGGTCTCTGAACATTTTTTTAAAATTAACTTTTACTGAATTTACTTTACAATGTTATGATAGTTTCTATTGTACAGCCACACAAGTACATTTATTTCCGCTTTTTTGGACTTTTTCCCTTTCAGGTCACCACAGTGTATTAATTAGAGCTCCCTGTGCTGTACAGTATGTTCTCGTTAGTCACCTGTTTTATACGTAGTAGCAAGCCTGCCTTCTGGGCTTCCCTCCTGGCTCACAGGGTGAAGAATCCGCCTGCAATGCAGGAGACCTGGGTTCTATCCCTGGGTTGGGAAGATCCCCTGGAGGAGGGCATGGCAACCCACTCCAGTATTCTTGCCTGGGAAGTTCCATGAACAGAGGAGACTGGCACACTACAGTCCATGCGGTCGCAAACAGTCAAACTGATTAAGCAAATAAGCACAGTGTGTATATATCAATCCCAGTCTCCTAACTCAACCCACTCTCCTCCCCTTGGTATCCATACATTTTTCTCTACATCTGCATCTCTCCTCCTGCCCTGCATGTACCTGTACCATTTTCCTAGATTCCACACGTGCCTTAATACATGATATTTTTCTCTTTTTTGCATACTTCACTCTGGATGACACTCTCTAGGTTCATCCAGGTACAAATTTTGAGCATTTTTAAGCTCAGACACTGTCAGCAAAGTGTGTCATTGTGTTGCCTCCTTTTCTCCTAGTGATAAACCCACACAGCCTTGTTAAAAGAACACCCATCCTCCACCCACCATCCGCCCCTACCCACCCAACAAGCAAAAAACAAAAATAGGTAACTGAAAGATAGAATTGGGTGACAAAGATGGAAGTGCAGCAAAGAAACAAAAAAATGATAAAGGTGGAAATAACATGAAATATGCACAGAATGTAATTGGAGTTATTAAAAAAAAAAAGGCAACTGTGAGAATGCTGACCTCAACACCTTTCCAAAGACGCCAGATTTGCCCCCAGGGGAATGCACGAATGAAAAGTTGAGGAAAGAGTCTTGGATAAAAGGATTGTACATCCCAGAGGACAGACAGGCATTCAAGCCACTGTGACAGGGAACGCCCAGAGGATAACGTGTTGAAAGTGATACATACAGGACCTTCTGCCAAGACACGGAAAAGATGCTCTCTCTGCACAAAACGACATGTCCACGAGAAGACAAGCCCCGTTCAAGCCACTCCTGTTAAGCTTTTCCTGCACAGAAAGAAAACAGTTTAAGTCTTCGTGTGTGTCATGGTTTACAGTATAAGCAGTGATTAGTTTTGCTATTTTTCTCATTTCCCTACACATTCCTAACCATCAGTGAAGAGTTAGGAATGTCTTCTGGAACAATGCTAGTTTTCCTCACGTACAATGACTTCAGGGTCCTGTCCACCGCCGGCGATGCCGGCTTGTGTGCACACGCACCACCCATACGTACAGCATACGGACACGCGTGCAATTTACACAGCGAGCGTCCACACACTGCAAGGTGGACCCAAGTCACGGCGACAGCTACTGGGGGAGGTTATAAATGCAGAATAGTCCTTTTCCTCTCTGGATGGTTTTGATTGGGCTTCTGCGGGAGGCGGTGGGGAGTGAGCTCCCGCCAAGAGCTGAGGGGCTGTCTCTTATACACATCTAGATGTGTATAAGAGACAGATATTGTACCACTCCTAAAGGCACAGTTCACATTGTACATATATTTGCACTTAGGTCTGAAAACTTATTTTGTGCTTTCTACTTGTCATACCTGTTGCACTTTTTTGTCTTTTTTATTTTTATCTTATTTTGAATTTACTGAGTATTTCAGTTATTACAATGTTGTCCCCTCTAATGTTGCTCCTTGGAAGGAAAGCTATGGCAAACCTAGACAGTATATTAAATACATTATTTTGACAACAAAGGTCTGAAGAGTCAAAGGTGTGGTTTTTCTAGTAGTCATGTACAGATGTGAAAGTTGCACCATAAAGAAGGCTGAGTGCCAAAAAATTGATGCTTTTGAATTGTAGTACTGGAGAAAACTCTTGAGAGTCCTTTGGACTGCAAGGAGATCAAACTAGTCAATCCTAAAGGAAACAGTCCTGAATATTCATTGGAAGGACTGGTGCTGAAGCTGAAGCTCCAATACTTTGGTCACCTGATGCAAAGAGCTGACCCACCAGAAAAGACCCTGATGCTAGGAATAATTGAAGGCAAAAGGGAGAAGGGAGAGGATGTGATGGTTAGATAGCATCACCAACTCAGTGGACATGAAATTTACCAAACTCTGAGAGATAGTGAAGGACAGGGGAGCCTGGCATGCTGCAGTCTATGAGGTCATAAAGAGTCTAGCAACTCAACAACAGTCACCCAGCTAAGTAGTTTAAGAAGTTATACATTCTGTTCATTTCTTTTAGTAGTTGTCCTTGAAATTATAATATGCTTACTTAAGTTAATGAAGTCTGAATAAATCCCTTAATTTCTTCCTGCATAATAAAAGAAACTTAGAACAGTTCCCAACTTATAATCATTTTTCCACGAATTTTAGCTATTCTTGTTTAACCCTGAAGACATTATTATTATTCTTTTATTAATCAATAACTGCTTAGATTCGCTTTACTGTTTATCCCTGTGTCTTAAACCTGCCATCTAAGGAAAACTTTCCTTCTGACAAATGTGTCATTTCAAATTTTGTCTGCTGAAAGTCTGCTGAAGACAAGCTAAAATTTGAAGACAAATTTGTTTGACTGAAAATGTCTTTGTTTCACCATCATTCTTAAAAGATATTCTCAGTGGCTGTAGAATTCGACTCTGACTCTTATTTTCCTTTAGTGCTTCTGGCTCCTGTTACTGCTCCTGATAGACCAGCATCAGTGTAATCCCTGCTAATGCTTCCTCTCTTAAAAAACAAAAATTATTTATTTATGGCTGTGCTGGGTCTTCCGTTGCAGTGTATGGGCTTTCTCCAGTTGCGGTGATGGGGGACTACTCTCTAGTTGCTGTGGGGAAGCGTCACATTGCAGTGGCTTCTCTTGTTCTGTTGCAGGGGCTTATTGCTCCACGGTACATGGGATCTTTCCAGATCAGGGATCTAACCCATGTCCCCTGCATTGGAAGGAGGATTCTTAACCACTAGACCACCAGGGAAGCCTGTTCTTTTTTTTTTAACTTGAATTTGCTGTGCACCAGCAACTATTTTTTTAAAATATTTATTTTGGCTTCACTGGTTTACAGCATGGAAAGCTGTATTGCAAGGCATTTCAGATTCCCNCCAAGATTTCCATCCCACCATGGCTCCAGCACAGCTTCCAGCCAGAGGCAAAAATTCCTCCCCACCCACTCCTGGCCTCCCACGCTGCTCCTCAGTTGCCACAAGGCCCCTTACTCCAGCAGACCCCCAGCCCACCCTCCCTGGGTGGTGAGTCTTCAGACCTTTCCTATTTCCCTTCTGAGATGTACCTAACCTATGGTACTCTCCTAACTAATATATTTGCAAGTTACAAGGTCTTTTAAGCTTCTCCCAGACTCTCAAAGGCAATACATCTTTGGGAAAATGGAGACAAAATGGCCTGGAATCTCTCAGAAACACTTTTTTTTTTCCTGGCTTGCTACATGGCATGTGGGATCTTAGTTCTCTGGCCAGGGATTGAATCTAAGCCACAACAGTGAAAGTGCCGAATCTTAACCACTGGACCACCAGGGAATTCGCAGAAACACATTTCTTAATCCCCCCTGCTTCAGCGGATCTGTACCCAAATAACATAGTCACAGACCAGCCCAGTGGTCTGTGAGCTGATTCACTGGTACCCCAAATTATATCATCTTAGAAATGATAGTGTCCACATCATGGTTCCTGGGTTTTGGAAAGGTCCTGCCCATGGTCCTGGATTACATCAGCAGATGTCTGAGTTCTGAACCCTGACTTGGCCCTTGGCCCTATCCAAGGTGCTGGTATTTTTCTTGGTTGCTACAGACCCTTTGTGGGAAACAAATGCCCATTTGGACAAGAAGACCTATTATTATGAAGCTGTTTCAGACAGTGGATTGAGGTGGGAAAGCCACAATTCACATTTCCTTGTTCGTTTAGTATTTCCCTCTTGAAATGGGGGCAAGAATGATGACTCACAAGAGCCACTATGAGAACTGTATCTGATAACATATTGAAGCACACAGCAGACATTCCTTTCTTTTGGAAGAAAACTGACCTATATCAACCCCCTAGAAATCAATCTCTCAACTCTCTTTGGGAGCAATTCCACCTCTTGTGTGAAGCTTTTCCTGGCACCTGTCCCATCATCAGGAAACTAATCAATAGCTTTCCCCCGAGATTCCCACGGTGCCATGCACACGCCTCCCCCAACCCCCCGCCACCCCCAGTGCTGACTCACTACATTGCATTATGTTTATCCATGTGCTCTTGTGCTCATCTGCCTTCCCCCCTGAATCACAAGGTCCCCAAGGGTGAGGACCATGCCTTACTACTCGGCATGCCCATGGTGCTAGGTACATGAACACGTGAATCCAACCATACAGAGGACAGTGCTCTTTCTTTGTAGAGAATTTCTCATCCATGCCCCGATCTGTCCCACTCAGCTTGTACTGCCCTTGCTTACCCTAGCTTCTCTGTGCTGAGCCCACTCATCTCCCACCCTTGAGCCTCAGCCTACCCCACTCGCTCTCACTGAATTTCTCCAAAGCCGTTTCTTCTGTCATAAGGTGCAACTGATAATAACCTTGGATAAAACCTCTTAAAGTCCTTGGGGATGTAATTTTCAGTTCATAAATGGTATCCAGCAGGGCACAGTGGTAAAGAATTTGCCTGCCAATGCAGGAGATGCAAGAGATGTGGGTTCAGTCCCTGAGTCGGGAAGATCCCCTGGAGTAGGGAATGGCAACCCACTCCAGTATTCTTGCCTGGAGAATCCCATGGACAGAGGAGCCTGGCGGGTTATGGTCCACAGGGTCGCAAAGAGTCGGACATGACTGAACACACACACACACTATATAAACACTAGGTGTCATCCCACCCTTTT
The DNA here is from genome assembly GCA_006410675.1 of Oreotragus oreotragus. Lineage (NCBI taxonomy): Eukaryota > Metazoa > Chordata > Mammalia > Artiodactyla > Bovidae > Oreotragus > Oreotragus oreotragus. Next base: position 306,631 of record SJYX01012960.1, read on the forward strand.
CACTCTCTGCGTCTCCCCTTCATCCTGTTCATCTCCTAATGCCTGGAACCCCCACTCCTTCGCCCGGGACATTATGCTTTCCCTGTGTCAGGATAGGCTGGATCTTCCTGGAAAAATTCTTGATCAGGCCTCTGCCACCATCCCCTCCACTTTCCCTGAAAATGGGGCAGAATCTCTTGAGAAGTGCCCAGACATACACTGACTTCTGTGCAGAGTGGCATGTCGAAGCTAGCTCCAGGGCAACCTGAGCCTCCTGGTCTCTGGGAGGCAGAGGAGCTGAAATTTCCTAGCATCCATCCCCTGACTTTCTCAGCAAGCTGCATTCTCAGCCAGGCAGTGCCCCCTCCCAGCCTCGCCCACTCTGGCTGGGCTGCTCTCTGCCACTGCCGTGGCCCTCCTGCCCAAGAAGGCCTTTAACAGGTCTGCCCTAGGTCCGAGCAGCCTCGGCTCTCTCCCTGTCTCTAGCCTCATGCCTTCCTCCCCCTCTTTCTCTCCCCCTTTCCTCCACCTGTCCCTCCTTCTTATGCAAAATCCCAGTTTTGCTCTTAATGCAGAAATGGAATTATCTACCAGAATTTAAAAGGACAAAGGCACAGAGAGCCAAATGGCAGCAGGCTTTCCTCTCCTTCCCTTTGATAAATTCCCTGCCTGATCCAGCAGTCTTTCAATTAGGTGGATTAAACTGTAACGGAGAGCTCTGGGGGATGGGGAGGAGCTGCCTGGAGGAGGCTATAAGTTCTATCAGAGCGAGCTGATGGCTCCAAGGGGGCTGCCCTGCCCCCCGGAGGCCGGACAACTTCCTTCAGTGTCAGCATCTCATGCACCTCTCATTACCACCCAGCAATTTACAGCCTGCAATCTCTTTTTCATCCTCATTACCTCATTTGCTCTTAACAGGACACTCTGAAGTATCTACCATAATCCCTATTTTATCAATAATAAAGCAGACTTAGAAAGTAGTTGACCAGAAGTCACACTACAGAGCTTAATCCTGGGAAGTCAGGGTGCTCCCCATTGCTCCCTGCCTTGTCCAGGCTCATGGCCACCCCATCACAGGGGCCATGAAGTCCCCAGGGAACTGGGAGGGCAGAGAGCTTGGAGCAGAGGCATCCTTGGACATGCATAACTGAAAGTTTGGGCAGGTGACTCCGTGAGACTTGAGAAAACAAGCAGAATTCAAAGGCAACAAAAAATTCTTTTCTGTAGAATTCAAAGGCAACAAAGCCCTAGACCCCAGAGAAAGCATCTTTGGCTTTCCAGGCTCCAACACTAGGGTGAGGCTGCAGCCGGCTGGGGTAAAGCTAAAGTAGGTGATGTTGCTATGGAGGAGGGTTTTTCCATGAGCTCCACCTAGGTCTTTTCTGATGAGACTTCTGCATGGAAAATGATCTCTTGGAAGCAGATGGTTGGCACAGATGAGAAAACAAGTTACCTAGGTAGAGCAAGGAAACTGGGAAGTGACTTACCCAGGATCAAACAATAGAACTATCAAAGATCTTGGAACAGGATCTAGGTCTCCCAGTATCCAGTCCTGAATCCTTCCCACAGCATCTTATATTGGATCAAACTGATGAGCTCTGGGGGAAGTAACTTAGCCAGGACCTAGGAGAAACTCTGGAAGATTGAGAAATCTTAGAAATATAGATATTATTTAGTTAAGATCTATTAAGTATTCTTTATTATATAAAATGAAATACCTTCCAAAATTGCAGGGACAGTTTGCACTTACTTGACTTATATGCAGAGTACATCATGTGAAAAGCCAGGCTGGATGAATCATAAGCTGGAATCAAGATTGCCAGGATCAATATCAACAACCTCAGATATGCAGGTGATACCACTCTAATAGCAGACAGCAGAGGGGAACTACAGATTCTCCTGATGAAGGTGAAAGAGAGTGAAAAAGTTGGCTTAAAACTCAACATTCAAAAAACTAATATCATGGCATCTGGTCCCATCACTTCATGGCAAATAGACGGGGAAAAAATGGAAACAGTGGCAGACTTTATTTCTTGGGCTCCAAAATCACTGTTGATGGTGACTGCAGCCATGAAATTAAGATGCTTCCTCTTTGGAAGAAAACCTATGACAAACCTTTGTTGTCAGTCGATAGTCATGTACAACTCTTTGCAACCCCATGGACTGCAGCACTCCTGGCCTCCCTGTCTTTCACTATATCCCAGAGTTTGCCCAGATTCATTTCCATTGAAATGGTGATGCCACCCAACAATCTCATCTTCTGTTACCCTCTTCTCCTTCTGCCTTCAATCTTTCCCAGTATCAGAGTCTTTTCCAATGAGTTGACTGTTCCCATCAGGTGGCCAAAGTGACAAACCTAGACAGCATATTAAAAAGCAGAGATATCACTTTGCCAACAAAGGCCCATATTGTCAAAGCTATGATGTTTCCAGTAGTCATGTACAGATATGAGAGTTGAATCATAAAGAAGGCTGAGTGCCAAAGAATTGATGCTTTCCAACTGTGGTGCTGGAGAAGACTCTTGAGAATCCCTTGGACTGCAAAGAGATCAAAGCAGTCAATCCTAAGGAAATCAATCCTGAACATTCATTGGATGGACTGATGCTAAAGCTGAAGCTCCAATACTTTGGCCACCTAATGCAAAGAGCTGATTCATTGGAAAAGACCCAGATGCTGGGAAAGATTGAAGGCAGGAGGAGAAGGGGGTGACAGAGAATGAGATGGCTGGATGGCATCATCGAATCAATGGACATGAGCTTGAGCAAACTCTGGGAGATAGTAAAGGACAGGGAAGCCTGGAATACTACAGTTCATGGGGTCGCAAAGAGTCAGACACGACTTAGTAACTGAAAAACAACATGGTGACAGAGAATGAGATGGCTGGATGGCATCATCGAATCAATGGACATGAGCTTGAGCAAACTCTGGGAGATAGTAAAGGACAGGGAAGCCTGGAATACTACAGTTCATGGGGTCGCAAAGAGTCAGACACGACTGTTGCATGCAGGGTGCTTTATAACAGATATTATGGGAGATAGAGAAAAAGAAGAAGACAGTGTTCAGTCTTCACCAAGTATACTCTATAGATGCACACTTAGTCATTCCATAAGCATTCACTGACACCCCACTAGGCATGTTAAGAAGATCAATATGGAGAGGATCCCTGTCTTCTGGGTGTTTATATTCTGGTGGATAATCACAGCTTACTGGGGCTTCCCTTCCCCAGTGGCTCAGCAGTAAAGAATCCACCTGCCAAGCAGGAGATGTGGGTTCAATCTCTGGGTCAGAAAGATCCTCTGGAGAAGGAAATGGCTACCCACTCCAGTATCCTTGCCTGGAGAACTGATGGAGAGAGGAGTCTGGTGGGCTATGGTCCATGGGGCCACAAAGAGTTGGACACGACTAAGCAACTGAACAAGAACAATCATAGCTTAATAAGCATTTACTACACGCTGGAAACTCTGCTGGGTGCTTTACCTATAGTATCTTATATAATCTGCACAAGAGATCTGTCATTGCTCATTTTATAATGAAATTTGAGAACAAGAAAGCTGAAGAAACATGCTGGAGCACAGTTACTAGTGAACTTAAACAACCTGGGATTGGAAGCCCGGCAGTTTATCTTCAGTGGTCGTACTTTTACTTGCTTTACTACTGTGTTTTATTAGTGTGAAAAAGCTCCAAGGAACGTATATCCTCCCAAACACCGCCGTGCAAACCACTTGGCCCCTAGGCTGACGATGTTCCCGGTCATTGTTCCCCAGGGGCCTAATGAACATCATCATATCATTTTTATCTTCAGTGGTCGTACTTTTACTTGCTTTACTACTGTGTTTTATTAGTGTGAAAAAGCTCCAAGGAACGTATATCCTCCCAAACACCGCCGTGCAAACCACTTGGCCCCTAGGCTGACGATGTTCCCGGTCATTGTTCCCCAGGGGCCTAATGAACATCCTCATATCATCACTATAATTTCTAAGCCTATCATGTTCACCTTTAGATTCAGCCCTCTGCAGCCCCTTTATCCTGGTAATGATTTGTTGTTTTAATTGAGACTTCACTTAGGTAGAACTCATTGCCGCAAGCATGAAGGATACCCAGCCCCCCTGCAACATCTAAGGCCAAGGTTGGCCCAAGCCAGCCCTCTCTTCCTGGCTCTTCTGACTACAGCCACGGAGTGACAGAAAGCTGTAAGCAGCCCCGGGGCGGCAGGGGTGGGGGCATCGGGGTGAGGGCGGGCAGAAGTCCTTCCAGAAAGACAAATGGCCTTGTATTCTGTAGAGGTGGCCCTGATGCTCAGTGGCCTTTGGCTTAGTGAGTGAGCACAGCACACAAATAGGTCAGTGCTGTCAGGAGAGCAAGTAAGTGGGGGGCCCAGGTAGGGAGAGGTGAACCTTGTCACTGCAGGGGAGCAAGCCGGTGACAGTAGTTTAGCAGATCTAATGAGCAGCCCAGCTACCCCCCATCAACTCTGACACCTCTGTTTCTGCAGGCAGCAGCACCTGTCTATCTGTCAGGCCAGGCCCTACCCCTACTCGTCCCCCTTCCTGGATGCTAGTGTCAAAGAAGCAGCCGTGTGACAGTGAGACGGAGAGCCAAATCGGGGGCTGAGCCAGACCCCCACCTCAGAAGGGCACTTCTGCACAGTTGCATGGGCCCTGGGCATGGCAGAGGCCAGAGATAGGGGGTGGGGGGCCCCTTTGATAAGCAACACTTACCAAGGACCTACTATGTGCGGGCGCTGGGCCAGTCTGTTTCAGGGATTTGGGAATGAACAAGACTCAATCCAGTCCTCTTAGGGCTCCCGTACAGCCAAAAGGCGGACTCTGATAGCTACAATCTACCATGGGAGTAGAAGAGAGACCCACCACTCCAAGTTCAGAGACATGGGGAGGGCTTCATGGAGGAAGCAACTCTGAGATGAGCTTGAATAATGAGTAGGATTTTGATAGGCAGAAAAACAGCAGAACCAAGGAGGAGAAGCAGGGGAGCATGGGATGTCCTGGGGATGCTAGGAAATCAACTTGGTTAAACCATAGAACAGAGGAGGTATAACTAGAAAGGTAAGTAGGAATCCAGTGATGGAAGGTATTGTATGCCAGGGGAAGTAATGTTTATTTTTACAAGGTAAAAGTATTTGATTTGGGTAATGACTTGGTGAGAACTGGGGGGAAGGACCAGATGCAACCAGGAGAGAGAGGTTTATTGGAGAAAGAGCCACGGGACTTTACTACTCCCCAGTAAGGGAACAGAGAACAGAAAGAGCAGTGTATCCCCTAGGATTAGGTATGGCCAAATATAACAGAAACCTAAGATAAAGTGCTTGTCCCTAAAAGAAGTCTAGAGGAAGCCAGTCCAGGGTTGACATGCAGCTCTAGATGACTATGGACCCAGGCTTCTTCTCTTTCTGTTCTAACATCCTAGCATACGGTATTCATTTCTAAGATTACTTCATGAACCTGAATAGCTGCTGAATCGTCTCCCATTGTTTCCACATTTTAGGCAACAGGAAGAAGGAAACAGAGAAGGCAAAACTCTCCCTCTGAGCCAGTTCCCTTGAAGGAACCCTCACACTTTCTCTTACATCACTTCCTCTTACTCTCATTGACCAGAATTTAGGCAAATGGCCAATACTAGCTGGAAAGAAGGGTGGAAAGGGAGCCTTTTGGAAGGAGCCACTGTGCCTTGAACACATTTATGATCTGTCACTAGGGCAAAAGGACAGATGGCTACTGGAGGCCAAGCAGTAGCCTCTAGCACAGGAATCAGCGATACCTCTGAGACTGTCAGAGCAGGGACCTGGGAGGATGATGAGCCCAGGGGCCAAACAGGGGAAAGAGGAAGTTTTGGGGTGAAGCTAGAGCCTGGTTTGATGCTAGAGAAAAGACAGTTGCTTCAGAGTCTCTGCTTTACCCTAGCAGCCAGGGTCTCCTACTGGGCTCCCCACCATTCTTGGGGTCAAGCCTTGGAGATAACCCTCAGCTACAGAGGATGAGTGGAGAAGAATGGGTGGAAGTGAGGGCTTGAGAGGACCAGAATCCCTTGTCCAGATCTGACCGGGGAAAATCGTAAGCTCTGCATCATCATATGGGGGTTGGCATCTGGACAGGCTGGCAGCACATGTCAGGAGCTACCAACTGCAGGGGGAAAGCAGGTAAAAGGGACCCAGAACTGAGTCACGGGAGGAGGTAAATGCTCAAGATGGGAAGCTACCTCCAGGAAGTCTGTCCTGCAGGGAACCGCCACACAGGGTGCCCCCCTGCCTAGCAGGTTTGTCCTAGTGAGCTTGGGACAGGCAGATTCCCCTGTCCCAGGACACCAGGCCGGCCTTCCAGGGCTTGACTTCTGGACTGAGTCACACCCCATGTGACATCCCTGGGGGAGAGTGGGGACGTGGGGAAGGGAAGGCCTGGATAGCTGGCTTCAGTTTGCTCTTCGCTCCCTCAGTCAGGCAAAGGACATGGGGTCACAGGCTGAATGCCTTCTAGCACGTGTGTGTCCTTTAAGTACAAATGAACACGAGTATCACCCCTTCTTCCATTCCCATTAGGATCAGCTATTTCTCTTTCCAAATGCACTCACACCTTGAAATATTTCTGTTCACCCCAACATAAATGTATGTCCTACAACAGAAATCTGTGGGTTTCCCCAAATGTCTAACATAGGGACAGGAAACAGATTTCAAGTCACCTTCCAGTGCCAATAACTCCTTAGTCACTGTCTGAGACGCTGTGTTGAGAAGGCTTCTGAGGACTCTTCTTGACTCAGTGGGGAAACGTGCTGTAATCTAGTTTGATGTCTGCCATGGGAAAGTAAGATGGGATAGTGCAGCAGACTCCAGCTAACTACCACCCCTGGTGTGGCGCATAACAGGCACTTGGTAAGTGTTTAGTCAATTAATGCATGAGCTCCAGAGCGTCAAAGGAAGGGTCATCCTTTCTGTAACTGCCTCCCCCAGCCTGGGTCTGGAGTAACCTCATACCACTTCGTCCCAAACCCCAGTCAGGTGTCCAGGTAGAGTGACCTCTAGAAGAAATTTTTTGGACTGTTAAGTGCAGGGTTCTTGATAGGCAGCTCAACTTTGTCTCTCTGAGACTTTCTTCCTGCATCCAGGGCTCAATACCTTGGCCCAGAAATCCATGTCAGTCTAGGGGCGTTCTGAGGCCAGAAATGGTTGTTATAGGGAGGGACAGCCAGGCCTCTGTTCCCTGAGACTCTAAGTGGAGTCAGGCAATTCTCAGAAGCCCAGACCTTGAAGGCTCAAGAGGATACTTCAACTAAGGTGGTCCAGCTCTCATGCCCAGAGCCAGCCAGCAGGACCATTAGAAGAGGTCGTCAGGTTTTCCCCCAACCCTCTCCTAGCAGACACCCGGACGGACCTCTCTGCTAGCAGGGTTCCGTTCCCCAGCCTCACAGAGCTTCTCAGCTCCCCTGGTTCCAATCACCCCGCCCTCCCTTCCCCTGTCCAGGCAGAGTGCAGCCTCCTGCTCCACTGGGCAGGCTGGCGCCTCTGCCTCAACTCTCCTGAGCCCTCCGACGTTAGCCAGCTAACGAGAATGGATCTGACAGAGCAGGATTACCCACTCGGAGGGAGCCGACTGATTGTGTTTACTCCCAAACCTGGCCCTATTTAGTGGTCTGTGTGCATCATTAATCTTCTTCCACAATCCGTTCCCCATCTGCTCCCACTTTTTAATGAACTGCCACTTGTCGCACTCAATAAAATCAGCACTTTGCGAGAATTTCAGCAACGATGGACGGACAGGGAAAGGCAGGAGACAGCAACAGGCAACAGGGGAGAGGGAGGGAAAGGAGGCGGCGATAGAGATATCCCCGCGGGTTCGGAAACAGCGTCCGATCTGCATGGGCAAATGAATCATAGCACACCTGGTGCTCTGGGCAGCCTTGCCCCCAAGCAAGGCTCTAATAACCATATCAGACCAGGGCCCTGGCAATTCTTACACCACACCCTGTCAGGCTGGGTTTGATCCGAGCCAGCCTGCTTTACACAATTATTTTCCAGATCGTGAATGGCATAGGAGGCATAGGGATGGAGTTTTCCAGACGGGGCTGCCAGCTCTGGGGATTCATCCGATACCAGGCTATTACCTCCTGATTACCTGACTTGGCAGTCGACCCACTCTGAGCTATGAATCAACAGCAGGAAGGGTGCATGGGGAAGCTTAGGCTGCAAATTGCACTTTTCAATCACGTGTCAGAGGTGTAATGAGTGCTCCATCCAGGAGCTGCTAGGATGGGGAAGGGTGGACAGGGAACATGAAGATGGGTGTCCCTGCTCTGCTTGGGAATCTCAGGGCTGGAGAAGTCACCACCAGGGTCATCTAGTTTGAGGTTCAAGAAGAAAACTGAGGGCTAAAAAGGTGCTTCCCAGGTGGCACTAGTGGTAAAGAACCCGCCTGCCAGTGCAGGAGACACAGAGACGTGAGTTCGATACCTGGGTTCGGAAGATTTCCCTGGAGGAGGGCATGACAACCCACTCCAGTGTTCCTGCCTGGAGTAGTCCATAGGCAGAGGAGCCTGGTGGGCTACAGTCCATGGGGTTGCAAAGAATTGGACACAACTGAAGCAACTTAACACTCAAAAAGGTGAAGGAACTTGCCCAAGGTCACTGCCTCAGTCCCCGGGGGTGGCTCTAACAAACTACCAAAACAGGTGCCTGAGAAACAACAGACGTTTGTTTCTCACAGCTCTAGAGGCCTGGAAGTCCAAAATCAAGGTTCCAGCAAATCTGGTGTCTGGTGAGGACCGACTTTCTGGTTCATAGATAGCCATTTTTTTTCCCATGCCCCTGAGTGGCTGAAGGAGCAAGGGAGCTCTCCGGGGCCTCTTTCATAAGGGCACTATTCCCTTCATGACCTAGTCACCACCACCCCCCCAACCCCGAAGGCTCTAATCCATCATCTTGCAATACCATCTCATTTGTTGTTTTGTTCAGTCATGTCTGACTCTTTGCGACCTCATGGACTACATACCAGGCTTCTTTGTCCTCTACTATCTCCCAAAATTTGCTCAGATTCATGTCCATTGAGTCAGCAATGCTAACTATCTCATTCTCTGCCACCCTCTTCTCCTTCTGCCTTCAGTCTTTCCCGGCAACAGGGTCTTTTCCAATGAGTCAGCTCTTTGAATCAGGTGGCCAAATTATTAGAGCTTCAGCTTCAGCCTCAGTCCTTCCAATGAATATTCAGGGTTCACTTCTTTTAAGATTGACTGGTTTGATCTCCTTGCAGTCTCCATCCCATTGGGCATTAATATTTAACATGCTGGGCATTTAGAATCAGGGAATGACTCAAAGAGTCAGTCTATAGGGGGGACACAGTGGCAGTCAGCATGTGGACCATTTACAGGGAGAGGGTTGGATCCCATGGCTGACCTTCTCTCACATGGGGAGTAAGGCGTAGGAGTCAGACTCTGCCTTCTTGGGGACCCTTTCCTTCAATATCAGAAGCTCTAATATCCTCTTCCTGAAGGCTCTGTCCCAAATAGTTTCTGGATATTTGCTGAGCAGGACAGAGAAGCATTGGGATCTAGAAGCAGTCTTGGCCTCACTGGCCCAGGTGTCTAAGCCTGGGCCTCAGGCACCCACCAAGTGAACGGCTGCCCCACCCTCTCAATCTGGGCCACGGAGCTCCTGCCTCAGAGTTAGGTCAGTCAGTGGATCTGCGCACAAGTATGAACACCTATCAGACCATGAGCTACTGACCAATAGGCCAGATGTACAGTCTGCCTGAAGCTCAAGGGGCTTAGGGCTTGCAGTTCAAGGGGTTTCACATCCAGAACTTGAGTTCCCCAGTGGGACCCTGGTATTCCCCTCCCTGACAAATAGGATTCTGCTCCTGGGGCCTGCCAACACCACGTGGCTCTGCACCCCACACCCCACCACCACCACCACCACCCCTGGACTGCCAGCTCCGTCAGAGTCGTGCAGTGTCCTGTTCATGCGTTATCCTCAGCATCCCAAACAGTGCCTGCCAGGTGCCCAGGTAAGTATTTACTGAGGAAGCAGATGACCAAGGGCTTCCCTGGTGGCTCGGTGGTTAAGAGGAAGCCGACTGCCGCGACTAATGAAGACCTCACATGGCAATGAAGACCAGCGCCGTCAAAAATACACTATTACGTTTAAAAAAAAAGCAGATGGCCAAATAGACGGATGAAATGAAGGCCCAGAACCAACTCACTTTGCATGTCGCCTGACTCTGGGGTCTTCGAGGCTCCTTCCTCCTCTCTCATCTCCTTGGTCTCTCTAAGGCTGCTCCCATAACCCTCTCAGTACTGAGCTGGGAAGGGCTGGAGCTTGGGGATCCAGCCCTGAAGCTGCATCCTTCTCCTGAGCCCAGCCTGCCCCTGGACCACTTTCTCCCATGCCTCACCCACCAGTGCTCCCCAGGTCCCCTGCGCTCAAGGTGGAGTCGCCAGGAGTGTGAAAGGAAGATGATCCTACTCACAGTGTTTGCTCTGGTCCCCAGAGCCGCCCTAGCNCAGTCTGCCTGAAGCTCAAGGGGCTTAGGGCTTGCAGTTCAAGGGGTTTCACATCCAGAACTTGAGTTCCCCAGTGGGACCCTGGTATTCCCCTCCCTGACAAATAGGATTCTGCTCCTGGGGCCTGCCAACACCACGTGGCTCTGCACCCCACACCCCACCACCACCACCACCACCCCTGGACTGCCAGCTCCGTCAGAGTCGTGCAGTGTCCTGTTCATGCGTTATCCTCAGCATCCCAAACAGTGCCTGCCAGGTGCCCAGGTAAGTATTTACTGAGGAAGCAGATGACCAAGGGCTTCCCTGGTGGCTCGGTGGTTAAGAGGAAGCCGACTGCCACGACTAATGAAGACCTCACATGGCAATGAAGACCAGCGCCGTCAAAAATACACTATTACGTTTAAAAAAAAAGCAGATGGCCAAATAGACGGATGAAATGAAGGCCCAGAACCAACTCACTTTGCATGTCGCCTGACTCTGGGGTCTTCGAGGCTCCTTCCTCCTCTCTCATCTCCTTGGTCTCTCTAAGGCTGCTCCCATAACCCTCTCAGTACTGAGCTGGGAAGGGCTGGAGCTTGGGGATCCAGCCCTGAAGCTGCATCCTTCTCCTGAGCCCAGCCTGCCCCTGGACCACTTTCTCCCATGCCTCACCCACCAGTGCTCCCCAGGTCCCCTGCGCTCAAGGTGGAGTCGCCAGGAGTGTGAAAGGAAGATGATCCTACTCACAGTGTTTGCTCTGGTCCCCAGAGCCGCCCTAGCCCGGCTGACACTGCACAGCCCTGTTTCTGCTCCAGCCGCCCTCCCTCTTCAGCACAGATGCTCCAGGCTCAGAAACAGTGTGCCTACCCCCAGATTTTGCCCACATCTGTGAAAGAAAGTACCACTTGAGACAAAGAGTCCCTTGAAAGTCACAACTGAGAGAGAATAGAAAGGAAAGTCAGAGTGCCAACTTCCCATCTGCAGAAATGTAGGGAAGAACCAGAGACCAATGGCTCCCTGGTCCTTCCCCAGCCTGGGGACATCAGAGAAGCAAGAGGCAGAAACAAAGGCAAGAACGAAACGGTGACCATGAGACAGATGTAGAGTGCCACACGGTGCCTTGGGAAGGAGATGCCAGCTCACCCCGTCACCACCATGGGGCAGAAAACTTCAGAGCAAGCCCAGGGTGGGCCATCAAGAGAGTTACATCCAGGTGGACACTGAGAGCCCCGCCCCCCACAACCACATAAACACACATAACCACATACACACACACAACCACACACACCCATACACACACACCATAAAGACTAGGATTAAAACTTAAGGCAGTTCCCTGGGGGTCAGGGTCACCTAACAGAGAAGGGGATGGTGGTGCTTCCACAGATCGGACACTGGCTGTACTACCAGGGTTCTGCACATTGATGCTCACTTACCCATCCTCCCGCCATCCCAACAAACCCCAAAGTTACCTGAAGCGGCACCAGGTGGGGGCGAGACTCCTCTGCTCCCTGCTCAGTATGTGGAACAGCCAAGATGACTGACACCTCTGGAGAATATCAGTTCACAAAGGAAAATGATAAAGTATCTGAGGAAGGCAACCCTTTTTTATTTTAAAAAAAAAAAAGAGATAAGAAAGTACAGCAGACAAAAATTAAATTAAAAGAATAAACAGAACAAGAATTTAAAGTAACTTTATAATAATGATTCTCTAAGAGATGCGGGAAGGCACTGGTGAATGAAGCAGGAACACACAGCTTCTAAAAAGAGGCAGTTGAAAATTCCAGCAGGATAAACATCACGGTTGAAATAAAGAAGTCAGTAGATGAGTTGAACAGCAGAACAGATTCAGCTGAACTAGATTAGATCAATGCTAAACAGTACCATAAAGGGATAAAGAGCTATAAAATGTAAAAGAAAAGTAAAGATATATGAAACACAGAAGTAAAAATGTCAATATATATTTAATAGCAAACCTCTAAAGAGAAAAGAATGAACAGAGGGGAGAACTATTTCCAGGGAATAATAATTGAGAACTCACAATTAAAGGAAGCTGAAACACCTCAGATTGAAAAGGCTTATATGGTGCCTCGTACAGGATGGATCTGCAGCGGGGGGAGTATGGGACTCTAGACATTTTACTGAGTAACTTAAGATCAAAAGTAATAGGTAAAAGTTTTAAACCTTCCAAGAGAAAAGAGCAGATAAACTACATATGAACAAGAATCAAATCAATGTCAAGCTTTTCAATAGTGGTCCTAAATACAAAAGAAAAAAAGAGCAATACAGTAATATTTTCAGTGTGCAGAAAAAAAAAAACTTTAAACCTATAATTTCATATCCAAGTAACTCCTATTTAAAAATAAGATCAAAATGAAGGATAGTAACAGGCAGGTGAGATCTCAGACTATTCTCTTTAGAAACTCTTGGAGAGGGTCAGTCAGTCAGCTCAGTCGCTCAGTCATATCCAACTCTTAGCAGTGCCATGGACTGCAGCATGCCAGGCTTCCCTGTCCATCAACTCCCGGAGCTTGCTCAAACTCATGTCCATCGAGTTGGTGATGCCATCCTACCATCTCATCCTCTGTCATCCCCTTCTCCTCTCCTCCTGCCTTTAATCTTTCCCAGCATCAGGGTCTTTTTGCAGGTGGATCCTTTACCCCTGTGCCACCTAGGAAACCAGAGTGCAACAGTCACAATCTAGAAGTAAAGTTTTAAGCAAATCTAACATGGTAAGACAAGCTTCCCAGATGGCACTAACGGTAAAGAACCCACCTGCCAATGCAGGAGACATAAGAGACACAGGTTCAACCCGGATCGAGAAGAGCCCCGGGAGGAGGACATGGCAACCCACTTCAGTATTCTTGCTCCGAGAATCCCATGGACAAAGGAGACGGGTGGGCTACAGTCCAAAGGGCTGCAAAGACTCGAACACGACTGAAGCGGCTTAGCACGCACACACGCAACACGGTGAGACAAGGTGAGAATCATCACTCAAGTGAGAGATACCTGTTAAGGACTATATTCAGGGGAATGGAAAAATATGAATATACTTCAGAACTTAAGGGGGAAAAGGTCATCAGAAGTCTTAAAAGGGGGTTTCCCTGGTAGCACAGTGGTAAAGAATCAGCCTTCAATGCAGGCGATGCAGGTTTGATCCCTGGTCCAGGAAGATTCCACGGGGTCAGAGAAGATTTCACGTGCCACGGAGCAACTAATCCCTCATGCTGCAACTAAGACCCAGTGCAAATTTTAAAAATAAATAAAGAAGTCTTAAAAGGGCAACCAACAGAAAAATTAAAAATAGAATGAATTACTTTTGACCACTCAGCTTTTACAAGGTTATGCTACAGTAACAAGCAACTCCATCTCAGTGGCTTGCAACAATAAAGGTTTATTTCTCATTCAGGTGTTGGCTGCAGGCCAGCTACTGCAGGTGTGTTTGATATATCTCCCCATTCCAGAACCTGGCTGACGGAACAAGCCTTATCTCAGCCTCAAGGCAGAGAAAAACGTGCAGTAAGGGAACCACACGATGGTACTTAATGCTTCTGCTCAGAAATCATGGTCAGATCTTTCTGACTCATATTCCATTTTTCAAGTAAATCTCAAGCCATGCTTGATGTTAACAGAATAGGAAAGTATAATCAATTCATAGAGAAAGGCAGCAAGTCACAGCACAAAAGGCAGGAATGTATAATCTTCCTGAGGGGAGGATGGTCACATCTTTGAAACCAGGAAAAGAAAATTCACTCTAATTCATATAAGGCATAAAATGGGAGAGGGGCTAGAAAAGTATATAAGTCATGACATAAGACAGCAGAAAGGAGTACTAAAATAAATAAATGTTATAGCAAAGATAGGGGGCTTCCCTGGTGGCTCAGTGGTAAAGAATTGCCTGCCAGTGCAGGAGACACAGGTTCAGTGATCCCTGGTTTGGGAAGATCCCACATGTTGTGGAGCAGCTAAGCCAGTGTGCCACAACTATTAGCCTGTCCTCTACAGCCCATGTGGAGAAGGCAATGGCAATCCACTCCAGTACTCTTGTCTAGAGAATCCCGTGGACAGAGGAGCCTGGTGGGCTGCCATCTATGGGGTCGCACAGAGTTGGACACAACTGAAGCGACTTAGCAGCAGCAGCAGCAGCTACAGCCCACGAGCCACAACTACTGAAACCCATGTGCCCAAGAGCCCCCTCAACAAGGGAAGCTCCTCAACAAGGGAAGCCACTGCAATGAGGAGCCCATGCACATCAACAGAGTAGCACTGCCCCCCTCATCACCCACACGCAGCAGCAGAGACCCAGTGCAGCCAGAAATAAACACTTTTTTTTTTCCAGATAGAAGTCATGTATTTGTTCACAGCACATAATTCTGGAATCTGAACATTCAAAATGACCCAACTTTAGGGACGACCAAACTCCTGAAGTCTCAATGCCCAGGTTTGAAACCCAGCTCCACAACTTCGCCATCTGAATGACTTGTTACAATGTTCTTAACATCTCTGAAGCTCTCTTTTCCCATCTCTAAAATGGGAATTATATTAGTCCCTCATCACTAGGTGATAGTAGCTGTTTAGCCACGAAGTCATGTCTTTCTCTTTTGCAAACCCACAGAATATAGCCTGCCAGGTTCCTCTGTCCATGGGATTTCCCAGGCGAGAATAATGGAGTGGGTTGCCATTTCCTTCTCCATAAATAAACACTTTTTTTAAAAAAGAAGTAAGTGGTGACATTCAACTTTTTAAAAAATTAACAAAGATATGGAATCACATATGTGTTGAATTTTCTTGAAAAAAGCAAAAGCCAGTAATATATTTTCTATAAGAGATATGTTTAAAAACAAAATTTAGTTCTCCAGCCTGGATAAGGTAGTGTAGATCCATTTTCCTGCTCTTCCCCAACTCAGTGCTATAAAACCTGGAAATCATGCCAGAAGCAAAGGTGCTGAAAGGCTGAGTTTACATAGGACCCTGAGACTCATAACATAATATATAAAATGTCCAGGAAACAATTTAAAAGTCAACCGTTATACCAAGAATCAAGAAAAATCAGTTTGAATTTTAAAAGGCTATCAACTGTGCCAACACTGAGATGAATCAGATGTTGGAATTGTCTGACAATATATTTCTAAACAACCATCATAAAATGCTTCAATAATCAATTACAAATTCTCCTGAAACAAATGAAAACAATAGACAGTCTTAGCAAAGATTAAAGTTATTTTTTGAGAAGACCAAAGGACATTCTAGAGTTTTAAAATAACAGAAATATTTTTAAAGAAAACCTCAGTGGATGAGCTCAGTGAAAGAGTAAAGATGATAGAGGATAAAATCAGTGAACTTGAGCACAGATAAATAGATTTCACACAATTGAAATGATGGAGAGAAAATACAAAACAAAAAACAAACCAAAAAATGAGCAGAGCCTCCAGGATGAGGGGAATAATTACAAAAGATCCAACATTCAAATAATCAGAGCCCCAATATAAAAGAAGAAGAGAGTGTGGCTGAAAGATTATTTAAAGAAATATGGCTGAAAACTCTTCAAACATGGCCAAGGAAACAAACCTGCAGATTCAAGAAGCTGAGCAAACAGAATAAACTCAAAAAAATTCAGGCCAAGAAGCATCGTAATTAAACTTCTGAAAACCAAAGACAAATCAAATTTTTGAAAGCAGTCAGAGAGAAATGACACATGACCTATAGGAGAACACCAATTCAAATCTACCAAATGACAGTGGATTTTTCATCTGAAATCATGGAGGTCAGAAGGATGTGGCACAACATTTTTCAAGTTCCCAAAGAAATGAACTACCAACTACAAATTCCATAAAATACTCCTTTAGGAGTGAAGAGAAAATAAAGATATTCTCAGACAAAGAAAAACAAAAAGAATGCTTTGCTACCAGAGCTGAAACCTACACTTAGAGATTAACGAAAGAAATTTTTTCAAACAGAAAGGAAATCATTTTAAAAGAAGAATAATCTTGGAGCATCAGGAAGGAAGAACAAAAAATAATGGTGCATACAAAATACTATCTTATTCCTCATACTTGATGACTGAAACAAAAATTGTAACATCACCTGATACTCAGGGCTCCTGAAATTTGGAGAATTCATGCAAACACTTCAAAAATAATTAACACCACTTTGACACAGCTCTACTAAAAACAGAAAAGGAGGAAATTTTCCTCAATTCTACAAGGCCAGTTTTGGTAACAAAACCAGACAAAGAAAGTACAAAAAAAAACCGAAAACTACGGACCAGTATCTCTCACAACTAGGAAAAATCCTCAATAAAATGGCAAACTGAATCCAACAACATATAAAAAGAATTATACATAGGACTGAGTGGGATTTATTCTAGGTTTGCAAGGCTAGTTCAGTATTCAAAAATCAATGTTGTCCACTATCAATGAGCACACAGAAGCAGAAATTTAAAAGCATGATACCATTTACTCCAAAGAATGAAATATTTAGGCATAAGCTTAACAAAATATATGCAGAATCTGTATCCTGAAATATACAAAGTGCTGATGAAATACATTAAAGAAAATCTAAAATAACTAACGAGACACACCAGGTTCACAGATTGGGAAGACTCAACATAGTAAAAATGTCAATGCTCCTGAAATTGATCTATAGGTTGAATGCAATTCTTATCAACACGTTTTTTTAAAAAAACAAAGAAACAGTAAGATGAGAGAGGGAGAGATTTATTATAAGGAATTGGCTAACATGATTATGGAGGCTGATGAGTCCCAAGATCCACAGCTGAGAGGGAAGCTGAGAGGGGGACTTCCCTGGTAGTGCAGTGGCTAAGACTCCACGCTCCCAATGCAGGGACCCACGTTCGATTCCCGGTCAGGGACCTATATCCCCCATGCTTTTTCCCAGCTTTGGTTTTCAGATGTTTAATTATGATGTTTCTTGTACAGTTCCTGTCTGAGTCCACGCCTGAAGACAAGGGAAGATTGATGTTTCAGCTTGAACACTGTCAGGCAGAGAGAAAACAAATTCTCCCTTACTCAGTCTCAGTTTTATTCAAGACTTCAGGGCTTTGGATGAGGCTAACCTGCTTTAGGGGAGGGCAATCTGCTTTACTCATTCTAGGGATACAAATGTTAACTCATCTGGAATATCCACACACCCTCACAGACACACCCAGAATAATGGTTAATCAAATATCTGGGCAAGGTGACATATTAAAAAAAAAAAGACAAAAATAAAATTTAAACATTAACCATCACAGTAGACAAGCTTATTCTAAAATTTATAGTTGGCCCTCTGTATACACAGATGTAGAACCCACAGATATGAGGAGGTGACTATACGACACCAGTTGATAAAAGAGAGGAGCATCTGAAGATTTGGTATCTGCTTCATGGGTGGGGGGTGGAGGGGAGCAGAACCAATGTCCTGTAGATAATGAGGGATGACTGTATGTGAAAGGGCATAGGCTCTTGAATTGCTAAAACAATTTTGACAATGAAGAATAAAGTGAGAGAAATCACTCTTCCTGATATTAAAAATTACCTTATAGCCATAGTAATCAGGACAATGTGGTATTGACAAAGAGATAAACACATAGATCAATGGAACACAAGAGAGAACCCAGAAATAGATCTACACAAATACACTTAACCGATTTTTGACAAAAATACAAAAGCAATTCAATGGAAGAAGAATAATGTTCTCAACAAATTATGCTGGAACAACTGGATGTCCATAAGCAAAAAAATGAACTCTGACCTAAATCTGACAGCTTATACAAGATTAACTCAAAATGGATCACAAATTTAAGCGTATAGTTATAGAACTATAAAACTTTTATTTGAAAAAAATGTATGAGAAAAATCTCCTGGTTCTAGAGCTGGGTAATGTGTTCTTAGATTTGATACCAAAAGCAAGATTTGTAAAGGAAAACCCTGATATATTAAATTTCATAGATATTTAAAACTTTTGTTCCATGAAAGTCTATATGACAAGTTACACAATGGAAAGAATATTTGCAAACCACATCACAATAAAAGAATAGCATCTAGAAAATATAAAGAAAATATACATATACAATTAGAAACAACTAATGTTGGAGAAATTGGATGCCCATAAGTAAATATATAATTAGAAAATGAGCAGACTACATGAACGAACACTTCACCAAAGGGGACAAACAGATGGTAAACAGGCACCGGGAAAGATGTTTAACATCATTAACCATCAAACAAACGCAAATTAAAACCACAATGAGAGATCACTGTCTACCTCTCATTATGACTAAAATAAAAAACAAGAACACCACCAAATGCTGGGAAAGATGTGGAAAAACTGGTCACTCATACATTGCTGATGAGAAGTAAAATGGTACCGCCACTCTGGAAAATAGTTTCTTTTAAAACTAAACAAGCAATTACCATATAGCCCAGCAATTCCACTCTTGATCTCAGAGGGGGCAAAAAAATGTATGTTTACAAAAAAAAAAAAAAACCATACACAAATAACAGCTTAGTTTGTAATAGCCAAACAATGGACATTTCAGATGTCCTTCAATTGATGAAGGACAAACTGCGATGCAGACATACCATGAAACAGTATACTTAGCAGTTAAAAACCATGAACTATTGGGACTTCCCTGCAGATCCAGTGGTTAAGACTCCCCACTTCCACTGCAGGGGGCACAGGTTCCATCCCTGGCTGGAGAACTAAGATCCCACATGCCACATGGTCTGGCAAAAATACAAATTAGAATATCAGTATATCATTAAAAAAAAAAAAAAGAATGAATTATTGATATACACAACTTGGATAAATCTCCTGAGAATTATGCCAAGTGAGAAAAGTCAGTCTCAAAATTTTACATATTACATGATTCCATTTAAATAACATCTCTTTCAACAACAAATTAGTGGTTGCCAGGGATTAGGAATAGTTGGGGAGGAAGATGGAGGTGGATGTGACTACGAAAGGACAATAAGGATCATTGTGGTAACAGAGCTGTTCTGCATCTTGACTGTGGTGGTGGATACACAAACCAACAGATGTGACAAAACTGTAAAGAACTAAATGTGTGCACACAAAGATTTAACCATCCATACCCACACAAGTGAGTACAAGTAAAAGTGAGAACATCTGAATAAGGAATAAGATTGGCGGATTGTATCAATGTCAGTATCTTGCTTGGGAAATTATACTACAGTTTTATATAACATTATTTTTAGAGGAAACTGGTTAAAGTGTAACACTGAATGGATCTCCCCATATCTCATATAATGTATGTGAATCAACAATTATCTCAAAAATTTTAATTAAAAAAACAAAATCTATAGAAAAGTTGAAAAATGAAGATATGATATGGCAGAAATGGAAGGCTGTCAATTATTATTATATTCATTCTTCCCCTCTTCTATATAATACAATTTCAACTGGACACATGGGCTTCCAGGAATAGACTACACGTCCCAACTTCTTTTGAAATGAAGAGTGGCCTGTAACTAAATTCCAATCTTGGGATGTAAGCAGTAATAATGTATTCAACTTCCAGAAAGTATTTTTTTTCTTTTTTCCAGGAAGTATTCTTAAAGAAAGGGTGGCACTTCCCTCATAGTCCAATGGCTAAGATTCCATGCTCCCAATGCAGGGGACACAGACTCAATCCCTAGTCAGAGAACTAGATCCCACACACTGCAACAAAGATCAAAGATCATGTGTGCCATAACTAAGACCCAGCACAGCCAAAAAAGTTAAATAAACAGAAGTTAAAAGAAGAAAAATAAAGAAAGCAGGCATGCCCTTCTCCTTCCCCGTCTTACTAAATCATGAGCACAAAGGACATAACCTAGGAAGGACTGTGTCCTTGCGGAAAGACTCTGGGTCCCTAAGGACTTTATGTAGTTGCCATAACTGGTCTCATCTGCCTATGCTTAATTAAAAAGAAATAAATTTTTATCGTGTTTAAGCAGTACCAGCCTCAGGTTTCTGCTGGCTTTTATGAAATAAATTTCTACCTTTTCGGGACACTGGTATTTTAGGCTTTCTCTGACTACAGTTGAATCTGAACCTAATTAATACAAATAAAAGATATTCCATGGAGAAATAAATCACAGGTTTATTTTAAGACCAGGTAGAATTCCAGGCCAAAAAGAAAACTACAAGAAACAAAGAAGGAAGTTATAAACTATAAAAGAACAATCAGTTCAGTTCAGTTCAGTTGCCCAGTCATGTCCGACTCTGCGACCTCATGGATGGCAGCACGCCAGGCTTCCCTGTCCATCAGCAACTCCTGGAACTTGCTTAAACTCATGTCCATCGAGTCAGTGATTCCATCCAATCATCTCATCTTCTCTCGTCCCCTTCTCCTCCAACCTTCAATCTTTCCCAGCATCAGGGTCTTTTCTAGTGAGTCAGTTCTTCGCATCAGGTGGCCAGAGTATTGGAGTTTCAGCTTCAGCATCAGTCCTTCCAATGATTATTCAGGACTGATTTCCTTTAGGATGGACTGGTTGGATCTCCTCGCAGTCCAAGAGACTCTCAAGACTCTTCTCCAACACCACAGTTCAAAAGCATCAATTCTTCAGTGCTCAGCTTTCTTTATAGTCCAACTCTCACATCCATACATGACTAACAGAAAAACCATAGCTTTGGTAAGATGGACCTTTGTTGGCAGAGTAATGTCTCTGCTTTTTAACATGCTGTCTAGGTTGGCCATAGCTTTTCTTCCAAGGAGCAAGCGTCTTTTAATTTCATGGCTGCAGTCACCATCTGCAGTGATTTTTGAGCCCTCAAAATAAAGTTTCTCACTGTTTCCATTGTTTCCCCATCTATTTCCCATGAAGTGATGGCACTGGATGCCATGATCTTACTTTTCTGAATGTTGAGCTTTAAGCCAACTTTTTCACTTTCCTCTTTCACTTTCATCAAGAGGCTCTTCCGTTCCTCTTCACTTTCTGCCATAAGGGTGGTGTCATCTGCATATCTGAGGTTATTGATATTTCTCCTGGCAGTCTTGATTCCAGCTTGTGCTTCATCCAGCCCAGCGGTTCTCATGATGTACTCTGCATATAAGTTAAATAAGCAGGGTGACAATATACAGCCTTGATGTACTCCTTTCCTGATTTGGAACCAGTTTGTTGTTCCATGTCCAGTTCTAACTGTTGCTTCTTGGCCTGCATACAAATTTTGTGGACAGTAAGGTGGTCTGGTATTCCCATCTCTTTCAGAATTTTCCACAGTTTGCTGTGATCCACATAGTCAAAGGCGTTGGTATAGTCAATAAAGCAGAAGTAGATGTTTTTCCGCAATTCTCTTGCTTTTTCTATGATCCAGCAGATACTGGCAATTTGATCTCTGGTTCCTCTGCTTTTTCTAAATCCAGCTTGAACATCTGGAAGTTCACGGTTCACGTACTGTTGAAGCCTCACCCGGAGAATTTTGAGCATTACTTTGCTAGCATGTGAGATGAGTGTAACTGTGTGGTAGTTTGAACATTCATTGGCATTGCCCTTCTTTGGGATTGGAATGAACACTGATCTTTTTCAGTCCTGTGGTCACTGCTGAGTTTTCCACATTTGCTGGTGTATTGAGTACAGCACTTTAACAGCATCATCTTTTAGGATTTGAAGTAGCTATAGATCAACTGGAATTCCATCAATATATCAGGACAATAAAGATCATGAATATATGTGTGTTTAATAATACAGTTGTAAAGGCTATAAAGCAACAGCTGACAAGTACTATGGGAAAATGAGACACATGAGAACCTGCAGTTAAGGAATTTAACATA
Organism: Oreotragus oreotragus; assembly: GCA_006410675.1. NCBI lineage: Eukaryota > Metazoa > Chordata > Mammalia > Artiodactyla > Bovidae > Oreotragus > Oreotragus oreotragus. The sequence continues at coordinate 328,868 of SJYX01012960.1, forward strand.
GTCCTCTCAGAAACCAACAGATCAAGAAGACAAAAATGACAAGATAGACTTGAATAAAAGAACTGATCATTTTGAACTGAGATATAATGAAGAACTTTACACCCAAGACATGAGGAATGTGTATTATTTTTTAGTTCACATGTGCGGTGCTGTGCTTAGTCACTCAGTTGTGTCCAACCCTTTGTGAACCCATGGACAGAAGCCCATGAGGTTCCTCTGTCCATGGGATTCTCCAGACAAGAATAGTGGAGTGGGTTGCCAAGCCCTCCTCCAGGGGATCTTCCTAACCTGGGGATCGAACCCAGGTCTCCTGCATTGCAGGCAGATTCTTTACCGTCTGAGCCACCAGGGAAGCCTTTAGCTCACATAGGACACTCCAGAAAATACACCTTGAGCTAGGCTACAAAGGAGGATAATTCAACTATTTCCAAAGACCATAATAAAAATATGAATCAGTACAAAAGACAGGCTTTTATTAATCTCAAAGGTATAGAAACTGGAAAAGCAAGCTACTTAATAACACTTTATATTAAACAGGAAATAATAGGGGAAATTACAAAATACTTAGAACTGAATGACAATAAAAACACTACATGTCAAAATTTGTAAGACGAAAGAAAGACTTTAGGAAAATTAATGGCTTTAACTATACCTACCAGAAAACAACAAAGATGGAAATAATGAGCTAAGTAACTCAGAAATTTAGAAAAAAAAAAGATTACCGAGTAAACTCAAAGAAGAAAACTATAAAAGAAAAAAAGGGATAAAAATCAATAAAAATGACTTAAGTTAAAATGTCACCTTACTGCAGCTCCTAATGAGTTAACTGATCTAGCCATTTATCATCAATGGCTCCTAAAACCAATAAGAGAGTCAACCAGACACTGTCATTACGTTCCTCTTAAAGGAAGAACATAACCCACTTACAAGGCAGTCATGTAAAAAAATGTGTGTATATATAGATATCAATATGGATAGACAGGTTAAATGTAGATAGAGATAGATTTAGATATACATGTATAGACAGATAGGTCAAATTTGATCGACTCTCTAGATCTAACTGCAAATTTGATGGAAATTTCATGAAAGCTCAATCACCTCTAAATTCAATGAAAGTTCAATCAAAATTCTAGCAATTTTTTATAAAGCTGATAAATTGATTCCAAAATTAATATGTAGAAAAAGAAGGTTCAAAGTCCACAAATAGCTAAATCAATTTTTTGAAAGAGCAAACCATGGTGATTTGCTGTAGCAGATATCAGTATATAATAGAGAGCTATATAATTTTTTGAATGTTTGCTTATAACTCAAGAGCAGACATAAATCCAATGGAGAAGAAGAAAAAATGCCTACATATATATAGGAACTTAATACATGATCAAGATAACATCACAAATAAGTAGGAAAAGGATGACTTATTTAGTTGATAATTTGCCAAAAAAAAAGCCTCTGTCTCATACCATATACAAAGGTGAATTCCAGGAAGATTAAAGACCTAAAATGGAAAGGCAAAATAATAGGCAAAATAGAATAAAAACAAATAAAACTCTTCTTGTGATCTTTGTCAGGGATGAAACTTCATCATCAAAGCCCAAACAGCAAAAAGCATAAGGCAGAAACTGATGGACTTGACTATAACTACCAAAGATTTATACTAACTGAAAGGATGCTGCATTCATTTTGAAGGACTGCCACGAGAGAATACCACAACTAAGGAGCTTAAAACCGAAATGCCTTGTCTCATCATTCTAGAGGCAAGAAGTCTGGAGGCAAGGTGTCATCCAGGCTTTTTCCCTCTGAAACTTTAGGGAGAATCGTCCCGTGCTTCTTTTCGTTTCTGGTCTTTGCCAGCATTCCTTGGCATTCTTTGATTTGTAGGTGATCACTCCAATCTCTGCCTTTATCACCACAAGGCCATCTTCTCCCTGTGCGTCTCTGTTTTTGTATGGTATTTTCCTCTTCTTATAAGACAGAAGTCATAGAGGATTTATAATCACAAGACCTGATTTCCAAATAAGGTCACATTCACAGATACTAGGGGTTATGACTTCAACATGTCTTTCTGGGGAATACTATTCAACCCACTACAGTCTATCCTATACTCTCCACCCCAAATTTACATCCTACCCACATGCAAAATACATTCACTCCATCCTAACAACTCACAAGTCTTAACTCATTCCGGCAACAATTCTAAGTCTAAAACCTTATCTAAACATTATCAACTCACCAAGTTCCAAATCTCATCATCTAAAGCAGGTGTAGATGAGATTCTAGGTATGATCCATTTGGGGGCAAAATTCCTCTCCCTCTGTGGACCTGTGAAACTAGAAAACAAGTTATCTGCTTCCAAAATACAATAATGGGACAGACATGGAATAAGCATTCCCATTCTAAAAGGGAGGAATTTAAAAGAATAGAATGGAGTAGGAAATGACAACCCTTCCAGTATTCTTGCCTGGAAAAGTCCATGGACAAAGGAGCCTGGTCAGCTACAGTCCTTGTGGGTCTCAAAGAGCTGGTTACAACTAAGTACACACATACAAAGAAATAAAAAGGCCACCATTCTCAAACAAGTCCGAATCCCAGAAGAACAAGCTCAAGGTCTGAAATTAATTCTCTGTGTCTTGATGCTCCATCCCCTGAGCCTGTAATGATAGCTGTTGCCTCTTTGGTCTCTGCCTTTGGATCTGTGGATCTGTGATCTCAAAGTCACTCATCTTTTTCTTCAAGAGTAGCACGTTTGTGGTTGAATAGCTCTATCCGCTACTTTCCTTTCTATATTAACAGAATCCCAGAAGTCTTATCTAGTCTTTGTCCCTTTCAGTGCAAGCTGACAGTGTTACCACCAGTATAAATTTTCACAAACCTTGTGTGTCTCCTGTGTATGTCAAAGACATCTACGCCATTAGACGTAACTGTTCCCCACAGAGACTCTCCGCATAATCCTGCCTCTATTTCTGGCTTCTGCTGAGATCTGGTTTGACCCATTAGTCATCTACCTAACTCTTTTCAGCAAAATGCTGTCCAAGGCACACCCTTGGTGTGCTCTGCAGAGTGTGCTTACTCAACATTGAATTTTCTAATTTTGACAATCAGGAGGAGCCAAGAAAGTTCCCAAACCATCAAGTTCTGGTTCCTTAATTTTGAACAATTTCTTTCTCAATTTATCTCTTTCCTCTTGGAAGTTGCTGTCAGCAGTAAAGAGAAACCAGGCCACCCCCTCCACAATTTGCTTGGAAATCTAAATTCCTAAGTTGAGTCCTGATTTTCACCCAACAACAGAAATCAGCCAAATTTTTGTACTACCTTATAATAAGAATTGCTCTTTTTCCAATTTCCAATAACATGGTCCTCATTTTCTTCTAAGGCCTCACCAGAAACACCTTTAATGTTCCTATTTCTTGCACCATTCTATTCATGATAATGATTGTGTTCTCCAAAATGATAGAAGCTTTCTCAACTGTGATCTTCTATCTGAGCCCTCACTAGAATAGCCTTTAACAGTCATATTTCCACCAACAATCTCTTCAGTTTAATAAAAGATTTTTCTACAATGAACCCCGACTTCTTCCAGCCTCTGCCCATTACCTAATTCAAAAGCCACTTCCACATTTTTAGGCTTTTGTTATAGCAAATACCTCACTATCCAGTTCCAAAACCTGGACTAGTTCCCTAGGGCTGTCATAAAATAGTTAAATAAACTAGGTAACTTAAAACAACATAAGTTTATCCTCTCACAGTTCTGGAGACTAGAAGTCTGACGTCAAAATGTCAGCAGGACCATGCTACCTCTGAAGGTTATAGAAAGTAATCCTTCTTTGTCCCTTTCAGTTTCCGAGGGCCCCAGACATTCCCTGGCATATGGCAGCGTAACTCCCATCTCTGACTCTGTCTTTACGTGGTTTTCTTTTACATGTCTTTCTGTGTCCTCTCCTCTTCTTATAAGGACACCAGTCGTTAGATTTCATCTTAAGATCCTTAACTACTTACATCTGTGCAAAGACGCTATTTCCAAATAAGGTCACATTCTGAGGCTCCAGGTGACATGACTTCTTGGAAGACACTATTCAACCTACTTCAGATGCTATGGACAAAATTAATAAGCAAATGGCTACTGATAGAAAATATTTTAAAGTCTAAAATCATTAAAGATCACTATCTCTAACACGTAAGAAGACTGTGAATCAACAAAATAGAAAATCCTATAGAAAGAGCCAAAGGATATGAGTAGGCAATCCACAGAAGCAGAAACTCAAATGAATAAAAGTTCGTGTAAAAAAAATAAATAAATACAAAAAAAAAATTTTAGAAAGAGCTATTAGATCTCATTGATAATAGGAGAAATTAAGACAAGTAAATTCTACTTTATGTCCATAACTTTGGGTAGAAAAATCAAGCGTGGTAACATGAGGTATCGGCAAGAATGTGGAGGAATGGGACGCTACATAATTTATATTGACTTTCAATCTTGCTCAGAGTAAGACCTACAAAGCCTTCCATTTCCTGGTCCAACTGCTTCTTCAGCCTCGTCTCCAGTCGTCTTCTGTCTCCCTCTCTCTGCTGCAGCCCACCAGCCTCCTTGCTGTTTCAAATGAGCCGAGCACACTTCAATCCCAGGGTCTTGCACTTGCTTCATATGCTTAGAATATACTTACCCCTTCATGGCATGACTCCTCTTTCCCTTGAAGTGTATGCTCTAATGTCACTTTTGAGTGGGGAGGCTTCCTTGACCATCTGGTAACAGAGGCCAGGGGCTCCCCCTTTGCCCAATGCTTATTTCTCTCTCTCACAGTTCCAGCTCTCTGACACTCTCTCTGCTTGTTTGTTTATTGTCCATCTCACTTTACGAGAATGCTCATTTTGCTTTGCTCACTGCTGCATCCCAAGTCCAGAACAGTGCCTGGCATGTTATAGGTGCTCAATAAATGAGTTGAAGGAACAGTGAACTATCAATATCTATCAAGTGAGTCAGTTCAGTTCAGTTCAGTGGCTCAGTCGTGTCCGACTCTTTGCGACCCCATGAATCGCACCACGC